>JANIJG010024999.1:15354-32865 GCA_024611175.1 Megaceryle torquata | reverse complement strand
TTTTTGGTACGGGTATGGTTGGACTCGATGATCTAGGAGGTCCTTCCCAACCACGAAGATTCTGTGATTCTGTGACTGTTTACATTTCTCCCCGTTCTAGGGGAAAGATTTCTCACTCACGAATGACAAACTCGATACTGTTCAGTAATAACTAGTTTATGGACACGACAATTGCTGCAGAAAGAACCATTAAATCCTTCCCCCGAGGACTTATCTGTAATTTCACAGTGCCCCTTTTAATGCTATGAGACGTTCCAGGTCGTTATGTATTATGTCAGTTGTACCACTCTTAATATCTTGAAATAGGCCCCCAGTGCTGCTGTGCCTGCACTTTTAAGTGCCTGAGTTAACATGGTTTGGAAAACTGACTGCAGTCTGTATGATATGCTGATGTCAGAGCTCCAGAAAAAAAATCAAATAGTGCAGACAGACTATATTTATTCCTTTTTCCAGGTGTACAATAGTAACTCTTTGCTATAAAAACTAAAAACCCCCAAAACCTTGCTGTAAGATGATATTGTTAACATACAAATTCCAGGAATTGGTACATCAAATCGTGTAAAGAAATTAGATTAAAATTATGGTAAGAAAAAGGAATTCTTAGGAATGAAACCATACAGATTAGTGCTGGGTGTTAATTTGGCTCTCATGGCATTAATACTTTGGTCGGAGCTGTTCTCTGTCTTAGATCTATAAATTGACTTAGGTGATGCAGCCGTGAAGTGCAGTTCATGAATTACTGATGAGAAAGATTTGTGTAAAGTCAAGGATAACAAACTGGGTGCTGTGTAGTGCTTCTCAAACACTGAAACCCAGTTCTTGTTAGGCTGGGCTGGCAGGGATCGGAAATGGTATTTGGCTGCCAAAAAAAAGGGAAAGAAAACCGCGGGGATAAGCCCTACAAATCAGGAAGAGGAGGCATCAAGGAAGGACAGTTAAGGAGCATATATTATTTCTGTTGTTACATATATGTCTGTGTGCATGCGAATGTCAACGTGGGGCTCGTCACTCATGGTGCGCGCGAAGACCCAGTGAAATGGGTAGGGTGTTTTGATATAGCTGCTCAGTTGTGAACCAGATGGGATTGCTCTAAATGTTTCAAATGTAGTTTTATTTTCTTTTTACATCATGCTTTGATATAATTCGAGACCCGCTGGATATAGCAAGACAGGTAATTCCAAGGAGTACTGAAAAATAGGCTTCTCATTTTCCTTTATCTTTGGGTTGAATTTGGGTCCTGAAAGATGTGTTCTTGAAAATATCAAATCATGAATCTTGCTATCAAGATTGAGGGGCAGGAGAGAAAAGGGGGAAGCAGGATTCTCATTAAAGGTGAGATTTTATGTGTTTATTTATTCTCAAAACCTTATATGCAGCCCCTGGAGATGCTGATGGGGTGAGGAATCAGAAACACGATTGCATTGCACTCAGCGTAGCTATGAGATTAATCGCGGTACGGACAGGCTCAACCTCTAGAATATCTCTTTACTTTTACCAGTAGCAATGATAAATGGATTTCTGAGCCCCGCAAATATGTCACAGACTTGACCATCTATCACATGAACTTCACCCCCACCTTATTGCCACATGGGGGTAAAGCATCACCACCTGCTAACTACAAATAACAGTCATTTGGTCCATTTTTTTATGTAGCAAACAGTAGTGTTAATATGTGAGCATAGTCCACCTAAAGCATGAGGGCAGGACTTCAGATGCTTTGGAGCTTTTAGATCATCTGTGTTATTTGTTTGTCATCTCTTTTTATTGGCACTTGATATTACAGTGATATTTGAAAGGATGTCAGTAGGGTGGAATTACATGTTTGGGCGTCTCTGTTCCCTAAATGCCAGAGGGAAGCTGAAATGTTTATTTGCAAAGCAAGAGATGCTGATCTCATGACAGTAGTCATTTACAGGGGTATTTGATTTATTGTAAGGAATGATTGCAGTAGATTTAATCAGCTCTTTCAATAGTAGTAGAAAAGGGGGAGGTTCCTTGTTGCATTGTGTTAAGCTTAGAAGCAGCTTGAGAAGAGAGGGAAGTTGGGGACAGGAGAGATTTTGAGCTACATGAACACGAAGGCCTTTCTGATGTGCTTAGCTACTGGCTGTGCTTTTCAGCTCTGATCAGGAATGAAATTTAAAAAAAAAAAAAAAGTGATTTTGTGCAGCTGACCTCTCGGGTGGAGACTGAAAGAGCTGTCTGTTACCAGAGGTAAGGAGATCCAGTTTGCAAGGCATGCAGAGCATGTTATGGCTGCAGCAGGTGAGGGACCTGCGCTTAGTGGGTAGAACTGGTCAGGGTGAAACGGGAGAGCTGTGGCTCTTACATTTGGGGGTCGCTTGGCATGCTCTGTTTTCTGAAGCTGAGCATCTGGTGAACGGCTGTTTGTCTTTTGGACCTATTCAGGGAGCAAGGAATGGGAGAACATCCTCTGTTACCAGTCAAAGCAGAACAAGAGAAAAAAAAAAAAAGTTAAAATCTAAATTTGTTTACCACTTTCTCCTAGACAGAGCCAGCCTAGAGTAATACTGTCTGGAAAGTTTAAATAGATGGGGTATGAGAAATAGCCTGGGTAACAGTGGTTACTCAAAGGCACCAGAGCTTGCACACAATGCTGTGGTTGCAGATCTGCTCAGAGGAGGATTTATCACCCTTCCAAGGTAAGGAAATCCCCCAGGATCGGTTGTACCAGTCACTTTGCCCCGCTACTGGAAAAGTTTCTGATGCCTTTTGGGGAATGTCAAGTTGTCTATAGACAGAAAGTAGGATGAGAAATGAAGAGAAGCTGATTAAATACTTCATTCTTGGCAGTGGTGAAGTTCTGTTAGAGCAGAGTGAAGAGGAAAGAAATTACCTGCTTGGGAGGTTTATTTTTTTGCTGGAGTTAGAAAAGTAAGTATTAGATTCTGTAATGTGGGGAAAAGCATAGAAAGTGAATGGTCTGGCTGAAATCCTCCAGTCACATAAGCAGCACAGCTATCCTTGTGTTCCAGGCTATGTGGATGAAAATTTTGAATCTTAACTGAATTACTAAACAATAACCTGTGTCTGTTATTCTCCTATGCTTTACACAGTTGGCCTTCAGTCTGTTGTCTCCCTGTTCGACGGCTTTTAAAGTGTGTCTCCTTTAGGCCAGGGAGAGTTCGTTTTACTTTTGCCTCAGAATTTTGTGAGAGTCAGAATTTTATGGGTTACTGCTTCATTGGAAAGGTTCTTCAAAGAAACAGTAATTTCAGGTCTGTGCTAGAGGGTTTTTACTGACTTTATTTCCACCTTTTTGAACCTAGGAGTAATTCTGCTTATGAAGAATCAACTTAAATTTATATTATTTCTATTGACATTTCCCTGTGGAAAATAAGCCTTCTTATTCTGACTCACAAAAGCCAGAGGAATAGGAGCTTTGGGCTCTTACCTTACTTCTTCTGTGAGAATTACTAACTAAGCTGCAAGCATAAAACTGAATGTGCCTTTTCTACTAAAGATTGTTTTGACTTTCACATGAATTTTTACCTTGGGTAGAACTTCTTCCCCTTCCCCTTCCCCTTCCCCTCCATTCATCCACTCAGATACCTCCCTGAATAGGCAAGAAATTGGTAATATTCCTGGTGGCATTTTGAGAGAAGAAAGCATTTTACCAGGGTTAACTTTGTCACAGAAAGTATAGAGTAAGAGCGTGGTAAAGAAGTGAATGCGGTTTCTGTGTCAGCTCACGGTCCAGGGCACAAGCTCTTTACTACCCGGGGAAGGTGCAGGAGCTGCAGGTTGTGGAACCACCACTGACATCTGCCTTGGAGGTGGTTTCCACAGTGCAGTGGTTGCTGGAGGTCGACTCCTGCAGACAGGCCCAGGGTGAGAAGGAGAGGGTTACACACTGTTTTCTAAGTGGTTTAACATTCAGACACAGGAGTGTTTACTACAGGGGGGTAGTAAACCTATGTTATCATAGTTTACCTATGATAATCTGCACTTCCTTCCTTCTACCTTTTTAGCAGCAGTATTATCCGCACGGTTTGTGCATTGAAGCAGTCCATAGTTTGGGGAGAAAGTATTCCCTTTTTCCCTAGCTCTTCAATTATTTAGTTAAACACCGTGTCTTCTTCATCCCGATATAAAAATGTTCACCTAGAATACGTTTGCAGTCCAACACGCTCCGTAGAACTAAGCTCCAGTTAATTTAGGCACTGAGAATTGACACACCAAATCCATGCACGTCCTTAGAAAGTTCTAGTTCTCTTCCCTGATTTAAGAGAGTCTGTATGAAATGTAATGGAATATCAGAATTGTAAGTTAGCTATTTTTGAAGAGGATGCAATAAATGTTAATCTTCTTACACTCTCCTCTCTATAAAGTCAGATTACTAGAAGGCACCTCCCTGAAAAGACTGGGAGAAAGGTGGTTTCTGTGTTCTGAAATTCATTGAGTTGTACAGTTTTCTCTAAGAGATGCATGAATAAGAAACTTTTTTTTCCAGTTAAGAGGTCACGGCTGGTTTAAAGATGCTTTGGCTATATGAGTTCTTTGTGGTATGCAACGTGTCTTGCGTGGTAGCAATTTAAATTTTCAAGAGAAAGAAGAAGAAATAATGCACTTTTATTTTCAATGCTGACATTATCTGAGTGAAATATACGCTCGGGTTGCACAACCGGAATGAGGAATGTGTTTTCCACAATATTTGAGTGTAAAACGTTTTGTTTTCTAGTGATGGTCATAAAGCAAAAGGACTATAAAGCCTGTAAGTGGAGGAGGTGCTAGTTCTTTATTCCAAAGTTGGTTATTACATACTGAATCAGTTGGCCATTGTGCTCATATTGTTTCATTCTGCTGTAAGTCCTTTAACCTTTTAGCATTCTCCCTTTTATTCATTTTATTTCTTTGGAAAGGGAGACGTGAATGTTGAAAGACAGAGCTCCATTTCCCAGTGATAAAATATTAATATTATGAAGTGCTCCTTTGAGCTCTTCTGCCATAGCTGCTGCGTTGTATTATATGGATGTTACCTTCTGGAGGAGCACATATTACTTCAGAGAAAGGCTTGAATAACATCCGTCTAAAGCTGAGCTTATTGTACCAGAAGGTTTTACTGCAGAGTGATATGTGCTTTTTGCAGGGGTTTAAATTATGAACATGATGTCGTGGCTGAGTTTTGGAGCCGGTGACAGGGTAGTAGGCAATGCTGTCTAATTGAAAGAACAATTTGGAGAGCTACGTGTGAAAAGATGGTGGAAAATTGGGCATCGTCGCATGGAAATCTGCAGGAAAAAAATGGATTTTTCCAAGTCAGAATTCCTTCACCATGAAAACCAGGCAAATTCTGCAGTTTTCCATGACTCTTCCCAGCCTGCATACAGATGGCGTGACAGGCTGTCCTTTGGCAGAGCTTCTTCCCAAGAAAGATCAGAGGCTTGTGTATTTTAATTTCTTCTTAAAAATCTCCTATGCTTCTCCTACCAGCAGTATAAACAACAGCAAAACTTAAATCAGGTTGAAGTTTCTGTAGGTGTTCTGACTCCCTATGTTTTACCACCTACAGAAGGGTTTTTTTCCTATCATTTATTACATCTAGAAAACACTTCAGCATCAGATTCTTCTTATGCTTAACTTGGATTATGCGTTTTAGCTTTAACATATACACTTAGTGCTTTCAGAGAGTACCTAAGGGTTGCACAACAGAAACAAGGGGCAAAATCTGCATCTCATTAGATAGTGAGTCCCAAATGGAGTAAGAAAAATGAGCCAGTCTGGAACTTCGGTTGGAATGCTCATGAAATGTTGAGAAGTGGTATTAGAAGAGGGTGTATTACAGATTCTGGGAGGCCTGAGTGTATAATTTCATCTCAAGCTGAGACAAGTCTATATGCAGTTTACAGTTGAAAGATTTATAGCAGTCAGTAGCTGAATGTTCAGATTTAATGATGGACTTCTAGAAATGTTGCTACTGTTTATCCTTTGATAACTCTTAGCCTATATTCATCCAAGGGAAGCTTGTTTCATGTGAATAAGCAGAAGGAGGAAGAATTCTCCGTGAACTCTGTAACTAGCAAGAAATCTATAATATGTAGTAGATCTGGTCCAACAACCCTGGCACGTGTCTAAATCCAATATTATTGTCCAGGAGAGAAATTTCTCACATGACAGTTTTGTTCCCAGATTTCCACGTCTTTGAAATAGGTTCTGCTGGCTGCTGCTGCCACTGATGTCTCTGACTGGCACGCAGCGGGACTGTTTCCAAGAAGCAGGAGAGAGCAGGGGGTTTAGCTGCAGTACAGGGTTTCAGTAACTAAATCAGGGGTGTTGTGACTCCCAGTCAGCGAGCGTGGAGGATTCTTCTGACGTCCGTGCTGAAGAGATGCAGGCTGTTCCAGACTGGGGTGGTATCCTTGCAGACTTGTTGGATTGCTCCTGCTGTCATTAAAGGGGAGTCAGTCAGCCTTCAGATACATAAATCTACAGCAGAATCTCACGCTGCTTTTGACAGGATGTATGTGCATACATTTAAAAAAGAGAATTAGTCTTTGAATTTTCCCAGGTTCCAGCTCTGTCTTGGACTCAATAGGATCAGGATCTAGCAGTGCTAGAGCTGAGGGAGTGTTCCATAGTTCTCATACTACCACTCAGAGAAGCTTTCTGAAGTCATCACCTTCTTGCTCATCATTTCAGTTGTGCCTGTAATCCTGTAATTACAGGTCAGGGCTGCTTCCTTCCAGGGCAGAGATAAGTTTCTGGTGCTGCTTATTCCCCATAGCTTTGCAGAGCCACTGCAGCCCTGAGAGGGAATTGGATTCCCTCCATCTCTACATATCATTAGTATTGCTCTCCTATCTTTCAGTGCTGATTTTTTTTTCCTCACTGGTAATGTCAGAACTGTTTGAGTTGCTATTTTGAATTTCAAATTCCACTCGAACTTGTCAGAACAGCAAAATCTATGGGATTTTGATAAACTGTCCTCTACACAGCTCTGAAAAAGAACTGTTAGCACTGCTGGGACAGTATTTGTTATGGGTGTTATTTTTTGCATCACTTTAAGTTTGGAAGCCTTATAAAAAAGAGTTCTTTATGGTCTTCAGCTTTGACCTGTGGAAGGAGCACTGCTAATTTCCACTTGAATTATTCCAAATGATTTTATTATTCCAAATAATTCTTATTTGAATCATAGAATGGTCTGAAGCCAAAGGTTTGGAGACCAGGGCAGATTTTTCAGCTTTCTGAGAAATACTAGTTTATCTTGATTAATCTGAATTATTGACGGCAAACTTTCCTTGCAAGCTAGTTGTGGAGCAGGTTTCTTTGCACTGTAGCTACACTCGTTTTGACACATTCCTTTAGGTCTACTTCTAATATCCTACTTCTAATATCTGGTCAGTTTAGTTCTTCAGAGTCAGCTCGGTTTTGGTTTGTTTGGGTTTGGTTTTTTGTGCTCTGTAATCAGTTTACGTTCAAAATACGGATCATAAAAGAGGAAGCTGAAGATTGGCTTGCACTGTCAGGAATCAGAACATAAAATAGCACAGAGTTCCTCTGTCTTTACAGAACTGCTTCATAGATTAGTAATTTCACCTTCTGTTAATGTGTTTCATTTTATAGTGTTTCCCTGAGCATTGTTACTCTGTTATCATCCTTAATGACCGTAATACATCAAGGCACAGTGTTGTTTTTTGAGAGCTTTCACTTTTTCGTTGTTTGCTCTCAAGGTTACGTTATGCAAAATGCAATGTTATATTTTGGACACTAGGCTGGGCTGCATAAATAAAATAATTTTTAATCCTTTTATGAAAATTGAAGTAGCTCTGCTCAGGGGAAGAGGCTTTATCCCTGTATCAAGAATTCCTAACCACTGTAATGAACTCCTCTAGCTCAAAAGGCAAAGGGCGTGTGGCTTGACTTTGGACATGTTCTAAGGTGGTAATTGCATCGCTAGTTTGGTTTCATTCTTCACCATGAATTAGGAGCCACTAAAAAGTATCAAAAGGTAGTTTTGTTGTTTAAATAATCTTGAAGATGAAAGAGAACTTTAGTTTCTACCTTACCATGAATGTGAGAGAAGTCAAGGTAAAAATATGAGGGAGGTACAAAGAGAGGAAAGGACAGACTTCTGTATTTCAATGGATTTGCATTATAGAGAAGAATGAGCGACCGAGATGGATTAAACATGTTATTCAACACTGCTGTTTTGGCTTGATTCAAACTCTGCTCTACCAATAATTTTCATTACTGTGCCACTTCTTTTTTCTTGACTTCCTAATGAGGTAAGACCCTGTGTATTTTAATTACTTGATAATGTTCCCTATGGAGCTTTTATCCTAGCTGGCTGCAGCCTTTGGCCCCTTTCGTGGTATTTGTTGCACTCGGCCATCCTACTGAAAGGAGATCAGAATGGTGAGTGCTCAGTTCCACCCTCAGTATGAGCAGGTGCTTTGCTGACAGTAGCCCAGTGGGGGTTTGTCTCTGTGCTGAAGCCCCTGGTCTGGTAGCCTCTGATAGGAAGGATGTGTTTATTGCAGAGAAATAGAATTAGAAAACTCCGTGGTCGACCAGGTCAGTATTTGCCATCATTCTTTTGTGCACTTAGACCTCAGCTGTAAATCTGTGCTCTCGCCTTTTCCTCTGTGAACTACTGAAGCTCTTCTACAACTCCTGACCAGAATGTACAGATAGATATGGAAATACTGAGGGTATTAAACACAACCACAAACCTCCCCACCAAGACCCACAACCAAATAAAAGGCATGAGCTGTAATTTATTTCTGGTCTCCAGTTCTTTTTATCGAGACATTAAGAAGACTTGAGGGGAAGAAAGTTGATAAAATGGTGCTGGGAATTTTGCCTTGGGTTATATTTAGCTCGGGGTGATACTTCTATGTGAGGTTTATCAGCAGAAGATCACTGACAGGGCAGATGTTTCTCTCCACATGTAAAGGGCACGCTTGGCACATGTTAATGTTAGGTTTGGTGAAATCTTAAAAGCACAAATGAGGTCTAAATGCTTGGTGAAAAAGCTGCTGAAGATCGTTTGCTTTCTAGCACAAAGGTACACAATGACTTCATTTTACAAAGTGCTGTTGAGTACAGAAGGAAGAAGAATTAAGTTTCAGGAAGAGATTAAGATACTAACCCAGGATACGACACGTGTCTTTGTTCCTCTTTAGCTTTCCACTGCCACCTTTCTGCAAACCTTTCCTTCTTGGCTTGAAATCCTCCACTATAAAATGAAAGGAATACTGTTATCCTAATCCATGCTTCTTTTTCTCAGGAGAAATTGGTTGCTAATGTACTGGTCTGTAAAGGGGGGGAAGCTCCCTGTTTGCCCACCAGCCTGGCATAGCCTTCTTAGAGCAGCATTAGCTGCAAGTAAGCAGCAGACACAGGATTTCAGTAAAAACAGGCAAGAGCATGAGTTACACAGAAAGTGTATTTTCTTCTTTCAACTATGTGCATTCAAGGAAAAATTGGACACAAGCTCTTATGTTTCCTCCTAGAATTACAACAACAGCTGCTTGTATGATGGACCTACGGAGATACCCACTGGATGAGCAGAACTGCACGCTGGAGATTGAGAGCTGTAAGTACTGCTGCAAATCCTACTTATGCTATGGTCAGAGGTTTGGGTTTTTCTCTTTGTTTTGTTTTGTTTTTCTTTTTTAACATGCTACTAACCTAGTTGTCTTCCTGTCTGATGACATTTAGATCTTTGTAAACGCATGCAAAAAAAATAGCTTTCCAGATGGATTGGTAATTTGTGGCACTAGGATTAGCAGCAGTTATTCTGTGGTTTTTGATGGACAGTTTACAGCTTTAAAAGTCTCATTCAGATGCCTTGTTTGGAGTTCATGTGAGGAGCACAAGGATTATGATTAGTTCTTTATCCTCCTTCACTGCTGAACTATGCGGCGATTTGTTTCCATTAATAAATGATGGCAAGAGGTTAGAATTGTCCTGAAAATAGGTGTTTTGTGGGGTTTTTTTCTAACCCCTGTGGTGTGGTTAAACTTTCAACACGTGCAATGCAGTCTATATATCCTGATATATAGATGCTGTATCTATCAAACTTATGTGGATAAAGCTTGTGCTGTGAAATAAAATTTGCTTTTCACTGAGATATCTTCAGGGAATCTAAGTGCATCAGAGGAAAAAACAATTCATGATCACTTTTATCAAGACAGTATTGTAAGTATGCATTATTTGGCACTAATTAAGGTCGTATCAGCAATCTGAAGAGAGGTTTTCCTTTTTCAGGAGAATCAGAGGAAATTTAGCTGGTGTGTATTAAGCAGAATGCAGGAAGCACAATGGAAATTAATGGCATATTTTGAGATACAGTACACAAAAGTCTGTGGCTATTTAAAGTAGTGTCTGTAATATAAAAGATGACGTGGTATTTCTGTGTGCACTGAAGTACAAAATGACAGTAGCTTCTGCTACAGTCTGGTAAGAACTTGGTACAGCTGAGCTTCTTTTTTCCTGTTCTAGAAAGCTTTTAAGAACATGCTTTAACTTTGTGTCCAGATTTCATTCTTTTTAGTGGAATTTAAATCCTTTCCTGAGTTAAACACGTGACACTGCTCTCTGAAATGATTTGCATGCGTAAAATGAGCAAAATGAGGCTTTACCATTAAAGTTCAACCCTTCTGTATGCTGAAATACACCGGCAGCAAATGTGATGATGGGCTTTGCTCTTTTGACAGTAGATAAAATCAGGGTTGTTTGGGGGGTTTTTGCAGTTTATTATAGAATTTCTATTGATAACATTCGATTGAAAATTTCATACCTGCAGCCTTTTTACCAGTGTGGTAGGCTGTCTTTAATGGGCAAGAGAACTACTGGCTTAATTAGGCTTGCAGAGATTTTTACTGAGAATGTGATTTGCTAAGCCAGTGTCTTTTAGTTGTTGTGGTAGCAAGGAGTTTGAATTTTTCTTTTTTCCAACTGTGCGTGTAAGGTGGAAAGCTGGGGAGTCAGAGGACGTGGGTTCTCTCTGTTTACAGCCTTGTTTAAACAGTCAACAGTCTTGTCATCTCTCTGCCTTGCCGAGGTGCCTGAATCTTCTTGGGATCTGGATTCACAAACTAGATCTCCCTTGCCTGGCATGCTTGCAGGACTCACTCTGGGAAACACTCCCAGGGAAGATGTTGCAGGTTCAGTCCTTACACAAAACTGAAGATTCAATTACGTCCCTACTTTTCAATCAGAGCACTTCTTCAGATTTGGAATGTGGTACCCCTGGGCTGAAATTTCCCTTTCATCTGGGGTAGAAGTTTGAAATTATCTTTCAAGAAACAATCCTGGAAAACATGGTATTGACCTCTCAAAATTGTTACTCCACTTGGTACGAAGAGCACAGCACTTGTATCACAGATGAGGTAGGAGTTTAATTTACCACAGAGGTTAGGGTGCTTGTAGGAGACCTCCTTGGTGGATCTTTTAGCTCTGTAACAGGATCCCCAAACCAAAATGGATTTAAATCGGGGTACTGTACGTAGCTACCCTGTCTTGCATTGCACTAACAAGGAAAGAAAGTGGATAGAAGAAATGCTTGAATTGTGTTTGGAAACACTTTCATGCTGCTTTAGAAAATTATTGTTCTTTATGTATGTTATTCTCTCCAGGTAAAAACCCAAGTCTGTCTAATCTTTGTGAACTGCTTCAGACAAAAATGCTGGTAGGTAGAGTGAATAAGATTAAAAGTGACCTTCTGAGCTGTCCAATGCGGGTACAAAAGTACAATCACTTCTTTGCACTGGTAAGCTGCATGCTGAAAGTAGCTTGGGTTCTTGCCTTGTTGATCTGCCCGATGCCTGTTTCACCACTGCTCTCTGGTGGTGGTTAGAAATTCTCTAAATTTTACCCCCCGTGCTTTCAGGGCTGTGAAAGCAGGAAGTTCTACTTACTGCTCGTGGCAGTGTCTTTTTAAATTCCTTGTTTTCCCCTGCCCCTGCCAGGATCTTCATAATACATTGAAAGCAAGCAGGCATGATTTCTCATAGGCTTCATTTCACGATACCAACTATGCCAGTCTCTTTTAGCATCCTCATACAAGAGTATGTGAAGAGGAATGCAGATTAGGATTCCTTCTTTAGGATTAAGGAGTGCCATGAACAGTTTCCCAGATGACACCTGTTACAACATGGCTTTAATCCTGATGGTTTTCCAAGAGCCAGCCTTTCTTCACAACTGCACAACTTTCACAGATGATAGTCTCCTGGAACAGTACAGTAAGGTCTTTCCAGTTTTTCCAGCAGTGGGTTCTAGCTTTTGGTATAATTTATTTTGCATAATTTTACTCATAACTTGGCATTTTGTAACCCTGTTCACTTAAATTAATGTTCCTAACCTTGAGGACTGTAGCAATGTTAGCCAGTTTTTGCTGTTTGTTCCAACCATCCTTTGTCTTACCGGTGTCTGCAGATGTTGTTTCATCAGAAATTTCTTTAATGCACAAATACTAAGGAATATTAATGCCAAGAAGGAAGAGCTTTGCTTATAATCATTCCGTGTACTGGGTATGATCTGCTTTGTTAGGGCAGTATAATTTCCTACGCATCTTTTGTATGACCTTACTAACTGACTGGTTTTAGATAGTCCTGTATCGAATGTTTTCATAAAGTCCAGGTTAGATATGCTTTGTGTGAGAAAGCAGTTATTGTCTAGCCACATCCTCAGAGAGTTAGGTCACAACAGACTTGAGATCCTCAGAGTTAGGTCACAACAGACTTGAGATCCTCAGAGTTAGGTCACAATAGACTTTAGATCCTCAGAGTTAGGTAACAACAGACTTGAGATCCTTAGAGTTAGGTCACAATTGACTTGAGATCCTTAGAGTTAGGTCACAATTGACTTGAGATCCTTAGAGGTAGGTCACAATTGACTTGATATCCTTAGAGGTAGGTCACAATAGACTCTTATCCCATCTCCATACATTTTGCTGTCTCTAATAGCCTGTTCTTTCTCCACATCCACCTTCATCCCCCCCCCCAATCATCCTGTTGCTGATGCCAGAGATGATTGGCTTCTTAGCTGCCTGGCTTACTGTTCTCCAGGTGGCATTGTCTTTACTGAAATTTGTGACTAATAGTAAATTTACAGAGTAGAAGTTATAGTGGAAAAAGATTGTGTGTATAATAATATAAACCAGTGAAATGTGGGAGGTGGCATCATCTGTTAAGATAGAAGGCAGCAATTTTCCTGGTTCAGCTGAAGGTGGTATTAGTGAGGTTAGATGCTGGAACTGTAAGGGAGGATTATTCCCCCTTAGTTCAAAGACCACTGGGTTTGAGAACTAAAGCCCCATGTTTTCATGTGTGACTAGTTACACCTCTGGGTTCATCTTTATTGCTTTGCTTGCCTTTAAAGGGCAGAAACACGTCGTATGTCTGGGCTTGCTACGATGCTTCTAAACCTGGAGGCTGTCTTTTCCAAGGGGGTCTAACCCGAGCTATTCCACCTCTCCCTTTCTTTTGTTATTTCCCAACACACTGAATAGCAGGGTTATAATACCAGAGGGAAATCAATTTTCCTGTGTATTCATTTCTTAGTTTCCCAACTTGCAGGCAAGAGAGAGCTTTTCCCTTTTTAGCTGAGTATTGACTTGACTCAGGAAAATACTCTTCTTTCTGCTCCCTGCCTCTGTCACTGCAGTCTGCATTGCTGAGTTCCTGATGATGCCCTAGAATAATTATGTTTCTCTGCTGTTCCCTGCCTCTCTGGACTTGTAGCTGGGGAAAGGAACGTCTTAACTCATCAGCCATAGGACTGGCAGAGCTCAAAGGCAAAAAGAAGTATGAGGGAGTTTGCAGAGTACAACACAAACAAAATACCACACTGCGCATCCTCTGACACAACGGAGAGAAAAGATTGGGATTATTTTGGATATTTTTAAGTGTAATACTTCAAGATTCATCTGGTGCATGGGGACCTTTGTCCATTTCAATTATGTGCTGCTACATAAAGATAAAAATTTACTTCACTTGGTTCTTATTTCATAATGTGTTTAGCATAACTGTAGTTATGTTACACTGAGGTAGAATTCAGACATTTCCTGCCTTGTGACAGTGATTTTTATTTTTTTTTTCCTTTTCTTTGCTTTGTTACTGTGGAACAAACAAGAACCCTATTCTCAGAAACATTTGCTGGGGTGTATTAAAGATGTAGCATTAAAAAAAAAAAGTGCCTTAAAGCCCTGCTGTCTGAAGCCTTAGCAAACGGGGAGCTTGCCACTCAGATGGACTGAGCAGGGTATCATGAGCAGATGGGGAAGGGCTGCTTTGCTGATAAATGAGAAATCATTGTTTTCAGGATGTTTAATTTCTGTAACAGCCTGGGGTGTTTGGATCAGAAATTGTTAGATTTTTTTTTTTTCTGTTTCATGGCAAACAGGCCACAGAAGCATAATAAGATAAGTTAAAAACTTCCATTTGATAACAGAACCTAGAAGAAGCCAGAAAGAACAGAGGTAAAAGAGTATCAGCCTCCCAACAGCAGTGCAGCCCGGTATCAAACACTTTCTAATCACATCATCTGGGAGCTCATCAACAAGAGAAACAGAAGTCGTCTTTGTATGCTCAAGGTGACTTTGCAAGTCCATTTAAGGCAGTCAGAAGAAATCAGAGATGCCTTGAGTACTTTGCAGATGGCTGCTCTGGCCATTGATCAAAAATCAGGTCACAGGGGACAAATGGTAGATCTCCAGGAGCAGACCAGGCAAGGCTTTTCTGGGTTAGAGGTGAATGTGCTTGAACCAGGCAAGAGACTCTGCTGATGCCCAGGGAGTGGGGTGTTCAGCAAAGGAGGATACCGTAGGAACGTAAGTGCAAAGCTAAATACAGGACTTTTGGGCCACTGAAGGTTGGAATCCTAATAGTGGTTTGTTGTTGTTTTTTCTCTTTCCATTTATCAAGGGTAGCATGTGTCCTGTCCCCTTTGTCCCTTCAGCTAAGTCCATTTGGCATGGTGGCCCTGGTGCAGGAAGGGTATTCCTTTACCAGTAGAAGTTGACCTTACCAACGTGCCTCTTCTCCCTCCTTCTTCATCACCTCTATGTTCAGCCGTCTTCATTTGTATTCCATGGCAATTCAACCTCTACAGCACTTTGTGGGGGGAAGAGACAGATTTATTATTTTTTTTACCAAACAGTGATGAATTTCATCTCTAGACACCCACTGCCCATTTCAGCAACATCAGCTTATAATGTGGCTTCCTTTGTTCTTCATTTGTCCTTAGTAATTTTGTCTGAAGTATGTCAAGAAGAGGTATCATTTCAGTGGCATAATGCACGCTGGCAATGAGCTGGAAATGCTTGACTCCTCTTTGGTGTACAGGTAGGATGATTCAGTAGGAGGTAAAAAAAAAATCTCCATCAGTAGATGAATTTTCTGGCTAGGCTGAAGAGGGGAACTTTGAAATTTAGACTATCAGTGCACAGGAGCTGGGTGGGTTGTGTACAGGTGAACTGGTGTTTGTAAGGTTTTAAGAACACACACACACACACCCCCAACTGGGGTCTTCCGTCAGGCTTTCAGACTGGAACTTAAGTAACACTCAACATCTATTACCCTACAGGTAAGCAAGAAGGAAGTGTATTTCCTATTTTCTTTATATCTCAGTGTATCTTTGCAGCAGCCCACATCTGGGAAGCTCTCATAACACAACCAAGACGATGTACACTTTGCAAATGTGCAAAGAATTACACGGCAGCTTTGCAACGGATTCTTAATGCTTTGAAGCAATCTGAAGTAAAAGTGAAAAGGGAATCCAAGATGCTAATATCCAGTCTGTTTATCAGCACTGGACAATGGAAGCAATGTAGATTCTCCTAGAGAAATTCATAGCTTGAAGCTCTTTTTTTCTTTTTCTTTTTTTTTTTTATCATTCTACAGTTGAATATTAAGAATATCTAGAACCATAGAGATACAGAGACAAAATTCAAGTGGTTTTAAACCTTCTGAAGCATTTTGCCTTTTATAGCCAGTCTAGGCTCGTGTACATTTGTCCTTATTACACATAACCCTGCCTTTTATCGAGGGATTATTGGAAACAAAAAGAGCCCAGGTCAAAGACTCCATATGCAGAAAGTACCAGATTCATTTGCTAAAGGTTTGGGGAAGAACTGAATGTCCATGAAGATGTCTCTGATGCTGTACTTTCTGCTGACCTCCAGAAGAAAAGAATATGTTTTGAAGAAATACTTTGATAATCTTACATGCAATAAATTATGTGGAAGACTGGAAAGCTGATGGGTCAGCACTTTACAGTCCTGTCTCCAAAAGGTATGAATTTTACAAGGTAAATATTCACTTGTTTTTTCTTTTACTGAACTGAGTAGTAGGATCTCTGTTACACCTTCTCATGTTTTAGGCAAGTGTTTTTCTTTAGGTCTGGTATTCTTTTCAAACACCTAACTGGTGATTTCTTCAAGAAAAAGAAATATTTCTCAGTGCTGTTAGAAAGGACATTTGTGATACTGTTACTTATCTTAAGTTTATGTAGTGTGTGATCCAAGATTATAGTTTATTTTTATTATCTTCCTTGGAGTACTTATATTTTTATTAGAAGTTTGCTGTACTTAGTGTTCTAAAGTCTTGATTCTGTTGGTAAGCAACTCAGGCAGAACCTTTGGTGTATGTTGAGTGCATCAGTTATATTCCTTGTTCTGCCAAATTCTCCTATTTTGATTAGGTGCAAAAGCAATTGCTTTGAGTTGTGCTGTAGCTTGCTCTCCTGTGATTTTTCACTTGCTGCCTGATGCTTCAGAGTGTTGGACCTGGTCATTATTAACTGTAGAATCACAGCTGAAACTACCGAGACCTCCCAAAGGGGCAGAAACAATCAGCTCGGTGCTGGAGTGGTGTCTTTCTGCCACCAAGAGGTCACGTTACATCAGAAACCCTTCTCCCTGGTACTAATTAGCCATTGTTTTGAAGTGGCAATACCAGCAGTTTTCTGATTGCTGGGTTAAGGTGACAGCACTTCTTGAGTTTGACCTAGTGACATGTTAATTCGTCACGCTTTTTTCTGTCATTGTGGCAGAAAATGTCTTTTATGGGCTTGGGACATTAGTTTGCGCTGGGTGGATAACAGCTAGCATTTCAACTTTGTGGTGGGATGTGAGAAGAATCCTTTCCCTCTGCCTGGCTTACTTGGTGTCCTAGTTTGAGTGAGAACAGAACTGATTCTGCTCAGTGATTTCACTTTCCAGCCCAGTTCTTCTCTCTAACTGCACCCTCTGAAGGCAGCAGCTCTGTTCCTGGGCAGTGTCTGCTCCCAGCAGGGAGAACACCCCATGGGCAGAGTTACTGCCAAGGGTTGGGGTGCAGACCAAGGCCACTGCTGGATCTTGGGCACCACATCAGGGGGTGCAGAAAGTGAAAGGTGGCCCCTGCAGGGAGGAGGGGACAGGGCAGGTGACCCCACACTGACCGGGGAGGGATCCCAGCCCATGGATGTCATAGTTGGTATAAAGCAGAGGGGTCTGGAGGGTCTACGGCCGCTCTCTCTCTGGGGGCTCCCGGGCTCTCCTCC
>JANIJG010024998.1:10654-26828 GCA_024611175.1 Megaceryle torquata | reverse complement strand
TTTTTGATGTATCTTTCAGCTCCGTGGTTTTTTTTAATACTACAAAAAAGTGTTTTTCTCCCCCCCCCCCCCCCCCCCCCAATACTTCAGGGAAGCAGGTGGATATGTTTGGGCACAAAAAGTCAGAATATATCCCTTTGCATCTATAATTTTTTTGATCAAGAGAGAGCTGATCCCAGGTGTTGTTACTGCCAATAATTCTGATAGGCTTATAAATTTACTAGGGGGAAGCAACGTCTTAGTTACAAATCTAGGTATGTCTGTGCTGACTGTGTTGGACTGCCAGAGAGGAGAAATGGGACTAGACTGATAATGAGATAGGTAAGTCTTCAGCAATTATGATACTCTTCTAAATATCTGAACTATCAATCACTAATGAAAGCAAACTGGTGCCCTGATGGTCTGGAATAAAATCCCCTTACAGAAACCAAATAATTAGTAACACCAGAATCAATTTCTGCTCCTCCTCTCTGCTCAGTGATGGCAGAGGAGAATGGGGAAAGGGAGAACCTTGACACTTGGCTTCTTAAGATATAGTTTAATGTCTTCTCTCAAGTTAAAGTGAAAAGTAGCATGGTCCAAACTGCTCAACAGGAGAGACTTTATCGAGCAGGAAGTGATAACAGATGCAGAACAAAAGTGAAGGGAAAAGTCAGGAAAAGAAAAATTGATATAAACCAAAGGGGACTTTTTGTCCATAAAGGGCCAAGTGTAATACCCCATATAAAGTTTTCCAAAGCGTGGCACTTTTAAAGTCATTAGCTTTTGAGAATAAACAATGTTTTAACATTCTATTTAAATTAAATTAAAGCAAATCAATGAAAGACAACTTTTGCTAAAAGAAAATACAAACTTTAGTGTTATGACTGATAGACAGCAAACCAGGCTGTAGAAAGGAATGCTTTGCATGCGTGTGCATTCAGTCCTTCCTAAATTACAAAAGATAAGAAATAAATAAGCATTCCTGATAAAGACATAGATTTGTCATTCCAGGTCCACTTAAGAAACACATAACCTTGAAGATCGATCAGGTTCTTCCCCTTGTGATATTTCAGCTTGGCAGCGTTAAACATCGTGTGGTCTTTGATGTGTATTTCCACATTTCAGCTTCATCTAAACATATCTCCTGTATATATTATTTGCTTTTGTAATAAAATAATCTGGTAACTTAATTTAACAGGGCTATATTAACTTAATTTGCTGGGGCTATATTCCAAGCCTTAATTTTTGTTTAGCATAAATGTTTGCCAGTCTTTTTATTACACATTTGAGAACACACAGAAGACACTTAGAGTCCTCTTTAGTGCTGTGCACTAGAATCTCCTCCACCAGTGGGAAAATGGTCCCAAAACAGCAAATAGTTCTTGTGCCTGCTTCGAAGCCACTTTAGCAAGAGATGGGTGGTTTGGAAGTGGAAAATCAGGTTCTGCATCTTCAGTTCAAAAAGTGCTAATTAGTCTAAAGCCTTAGTTTACTTGTAATTGCTATGGTATTAGAATCCTTGTCAGATGACTCTTCTTTTGCACCCTTCTGGTCAACGTACTTCATTACACGTTGTCCTGATACCTTCCCAAGTCTCTTCCAATCAATCTTGAAGTTTAATCATCGTAAGTCAGAAGTGAGGCTGATTGTTGAGTAGGTTGAGTGAGGTTGAGTAAGGGTAACATCCTTAACTCACAAAAATATGTCCTTTTTTTTGCTGCTAAAGAGTAACTGAAAGCATCTGGGAATGATTAGAAACGGGAGCAGATGGCTTGCTGTCCTGGAATCCATGCTGCCAGAAGGGGGAACCTGCTGCACGTCCTTCAGAGAACCCAGGCATACAAACCACAGGAGGCTACAGAAGCTCAAAGTCAAAGGGGACGGTCTTGATGCCTACACTTTGTGACACCACTTCATCTGAGTTATACTAGATTTACAGATTGAGAACAGGAACACGTTCACAGAGCTATCTGGCACAAAACATTAAAAAAAGATAAATAATTAGACAAGAGTCAGATTAACAGAGTGAGGATTAACTCTTTCCAAGTCCTTGCAAATTCACACTTGCACAGTACAGGGCAAGCAGGAGGCTTCTGCTTTGTGCTATGCAGCTCAGTCCTCCTGTCAACATTGCTGATACACCTGTACTTGATTAGAGCTCCTTTGCTTGAAGGTTTAATGATTATTGACCCTAGATTTCAAAAGCTTATTTCAAAGCTGCTTCATTTTAATCTAATACCGCTCACTGGATAAACATTCAGGCACACAAAGCTTTGAAGAGGCTTTTTTTTTTTTTTTTTTAAACATTCTAGGGAGCCAATAGCATTAAAACACATGAACACAGTCTGAGGCAGCATGACATTTAATTTGCACATTGCATCATTTGTGCGTGACACCACCGTGCTACCACAGCACAGGGGAACCCGAGTGCCTCGGCTGGAACCTGTGATCTTACGGTTCCCGTTTACATTGCCAGCACACAGCACCAGGTCTGTGTTTCATTAAATAGCTCTGGAAAACATGTTTGATCCTCAGACAGTAAACCCTCCCCAGAGTAGCACCGAAGGGAGCAGGTGATACAATTGCTGTTACTGACATAACACTGAAGTAGCCCCACAGAGGGAGCTGAAAAGCAGAGGCGGAGCACGGTGTCCACAGCTGGACCCCAGGAGCGATCAAGGCGCCGCACCCGAGGGGCTGGGCGGAGGAAGGGCGGAGCCTCATCCGCCCTGGCCTCACCCTAGCAGACACATTCCCCGACGGGAAGGGGTGCCGCTCCTAAGAAGGGCCAAAGCTACCCCACCTCCCAACAAGGCCCTGTGACGTCGCCAGGCGTGGTCGGACACGTGACGTCACGGGGCCTACATTACCCGGCAGGCCCCAAAGCGCGCCGGAAGTGACGCCGGGCCGTATCCGGGGAGCGTGTCGGCGGTGTGTGGGGGTTCTGCCGGTTGTGGTGTGTGCGGTGGGTCGAGGACAGCTGGGCCGGGGTCCGGACAGCAGGCGCTTGGGAGGTGGCGGCTGCTGCGGCTGCTCCTGCCCTAGCTGAGGCGCATTTTTCCCTCTAGGTGCGGCCATGGCGGACTCCACGCAGAATGGGCCCATGCAAGGCGGGACGGGCGGCGGAGCCGTGGTAAGGAGCCCCTGATCGGCCGGCTGGCTGGGGGTGGGGAGGCAGGCCACGGCGCTGTCCTGAGTCGTGCGGGGCGGGCATGTGATGGTCCTGGACCGGCCACGGTGCTTTTTCAGTGGCGCTGGCGCCCCTTGTGCTGTTGGGAGAGTCCCGCAGGAATCGCGGTATGGCCGGCTGCTCGCCCGCACACGGGCAGGGGGGAAGAGCTCTTTCACTTTCTGACTGAAAATGTGCTATTCCTGTTCCGCTGTCTTGAAAACGTTTTCATCAAAACCAATTCTAGTAGCAGCAGAGATATGTCTGTAGCTATATTGTGCAAGCAAGACAGCAGATAATGGTATGAAGAGGGATACAGTGTGAGTAGTTTAATTTCTGGTTGCTTTCATAAAAAGAATGTAGCAACAGACAGGAAAAGAGCACTCTTCAGAAGCTTGTTCAAGGTGGGGAAAAAGAAATTTGGAGCCCTTTCAGGTGAAAGGAAGCTGCTGTTTGGATTTTAGGCATCTAATAGCCAAAAGCATGCTGTGTTTCATTAGAGCCTTTCTGGTATGGAGACTACATCAGGAGTGAAAAAGGCTGTGGTTAAGGGGAGCTCAACAGCTGGAGAGATGCTAATTGCCATTAAAAGCCTTTTGCTTTTTTGAGGTTAGTGTTTTGTAGGACAAAATAATGATACTTTTCCTTGTGCTGCAGTTATGCTAACTTTGCCACACCTCTTCTTTATTTTTTTTATTCCTAGTACGTAAGAATTGTGGAGGCTTAGCCTCAGGTGTGTGCAGTGTACTCTGAAGAGAACCTTGAAGCAATAGATGCAGAAGTTGGTCAGGTCTAAGTACCTTGCATGATGACAGTTTTAGAGCTGGCTGTTCAGTGCGGTTGGTTTGTATAGGGGGAAAAGCTACCTTTGCAGATGATCTTACCACTATATTAGGTTGCAATGTACAAAGGAACCTTTTAGTTCTGAGGAAGCCTAGCTATTTTTGTTCTATTTAGTAACATCATATGAGTCAAGTACCACAGAAAAAGAGGATTCTCTTTTCTTCAAGCTATAATTTGCTTCTAGTCAATGTTGGAGAAAGGCTTACAGTTTAATATAGAAGGGAAGAATCTTCATTGTATGCAGATATTGAGATAACAATTCCTGTGGGGTTTGTTTTTTTCTTCTTTTAATGTAGCAATTTCTGATGGCTAACAAGTTGGATACAGCAATGTGGATTTCCCGCTTGTTCACGGTTTACTGCTCAGCTTTATTTGTCCTGCCCCTTCTAGGGTATGTATTGTAATATTGTAAAATAGTGTGAAAACTTGCGGAGTAACTACACTCCCTTTTCATAGCTGGTTTTTATAGGGGTAAACTGGTAAACAAAAAAATATAGGGGTTTATTTGTAGGGGTAAATTTCCATTATTCAGCTGGATGTTTGTGTCAGAAGAATTTACAGATTTTATATTGTTTTAAAATACTTTCAGATGTGCTTGGAAAATGTGTAGAGCAACTGTAAAGTAGAGGCAAATGCATGTTTTTATGTGTAGTTATTGAGTTGTTTTACTGTTAGCGTTAACAGTTTTTGAGCTGCATTTTGTTAATAGTGCTTATGTACAATAATAGAAATACTTGAGGTGTTGTGCAATTCTCAAGGGGGAAAGACTTCTGAGCAGGGGCTTGGTTCATATGGTAACATCTCCTCTGATGATTTGCAGGTTGCATGAAGCAGCAAGCTTTTATCAGCGTGCCTTGCTGGCGAATGCTCTTACTAGTGCCCTTCGACTACACCAAAGGCTACCACACTTTCAGCTTAGCAGGGCATTCCTGGCCCAGGCTTTGCTGGAGGACAGCTGCCACTACCTGTTGTACTCGCTTATCTTTGTGAATTCCTACCCTGTTACAAGTATCCTTTACTTGTGTCACCCTGGTAATGTTTTTAAATACCTTAAAAACTTGGTTCTTTTCATTGATTGTGCCATGATTTGAAAAACTAGTTTAAAGTAGAATGTTTGCTTTTCCTAGAACTTACTCCCTGTAAAACAGGAGAGGCTTATTTTGACTGATCCATATTCAGGTTCATCATCTCTATAATTAGTGCACTTCAGTCTCTGGCTACTGAGCTTTTCTTTTCCTGAGATTTAAGTTCAGTGGATTTTTATGACCAGCCTCAAGTGATACTTTGAGAATTTGATAGGTTTCATTTATTACCAGTACAGGGTTTATATATGACCCCTTACTGTAAGTAGGACATATATCATCTAGAGAAACATGTATCTTTTTCAGCTAAGTTATGAAACAGATAAAGCCTGCAAAAAATACTTATTCCTGTGGCCTGTAAGATTTGACTTTGTGCCACTTTGTATGTACGCTTAATGTCCTACTCCTAAAATGTCTCTGGCGGAGGGTGGTCTACGTTCTTGCTCTCTCGTATCCAAATGGCTGGCAATTGCATGCTGTTTGGTAAAGAAATGCATTTTGTAGCATCTCTTAATAAAAACTTGGCTATGTGCATTTGAGAGATTAAGTAGTACCCTTACATGTATCTTTCATGTAGAAGGAATGCATTTCAGGAGAAATGCACTGGTGGGTAATGGCCTCTGTTGTACTTTTGCCTACCTGCATACACATGCATTTCGGGGTTAATGAAAATGCATAACAGAGGTGTAAGAAGCAAAGGGAGGATGTGTACGTATCTTAATCCAGTATAGGTCATTCCAACCAAATTCATGCAAAGAGCCATCAAGCAACAACGTGTGTGTTAGCATAATATCATGAAGTAGTTGTGCAGCATATTATTTTCCTTATTGCATGCTTCAGTGAGTATTTTTCCAGTTCTTCTGTTCTCTTTGCTTCATGCTGCCACATACACAAAGAAGGTTCTTGATGTAAGTATGATATGATGTATAATACTGTTGGTATTCTTGGAATTTATAAACAGGCTTGCACTTGCAGCTATGGGTTCCTTTAGCTATGCGAGAGGACTTAGCATGAAACTACTATGGAATCTCAGAACACAGAATCTGAGAAGTCTTTTTTTTTTTTTTTTTGGGTTGGTTCCTCCTCCTTCCCTTCTGTTATGACTTGTTAGGCTGGCATTGACACTAACTATTTTTTTTAAATGGAAGAAAAAGTTTTGTAACATTAAAGTGGAAACTTAAGACGTCTTTTCAACTGAAACCACAGCCTGTGAAATTTAATGTTCTATTTTACTAGTAAAATAACTAACAGCAGGGTGAGGCTAGCAAGCAAAATACCTGCCAGTTGGACCTGCTGCTCAATGAATTGCCTTGTGCAGCCTAATGTACCTCCAGCCTTTGGTGTTCTGAACTAGGCTATCTTGCTGCACAGGCACTTCCTCCTAGTGAGCAGAATAAGACTCGTGGCCATTTCTATGAGTTTAAACCCAAAATGAGCAGATGAGGGAACTGCAACACCTCACGTTTTTAATTGAACTCTCTGTAATGGAGGAATTCCAAGCTTCTGGTCATTCCTTTGGGATACTAATCTCAATACCTTTAAAGGATCTAGTTATAAAATGCTGAAATTAGTTGTAAATAATTGATAGTATCTTGATCTCTTTGTGCTAGAGGAGATAGGTGTAACTTACATGTTTTCTGGTTATGATTTTTTTTTTCTTCTTTACAGGCACGAAGTTCAAGCAGTCTGCCCTTTCTGCGAAATCTTTTAGAGAAACTGAATGCTAATCAACAGAATATTCTAAAATTCATTGCTTGCAATGAAATTTTCCTGATGCCAGCTACAGTTTTTATGCTCTTCAGGTAAGAATTACCATAAATATTTTCAGAATTGTCAACTTTCTGTGCAAGATTACTTTTTGCTATTCAATTCCCTGTGGGTCATAGATCTCCATTTGTATAGTTGTGGCCAACCAAGGGTTGAACTTGGAGTGAAATTCACTCAGTTCTGAGAATTCTCAAGTTGGTACATCATGAAATCAAGAAACATTCATTCTGATATAATTGAGCACCAAAACCCCCTTCCCTTTCACAGCATGGATGTCATTATTGGGTCAAATCAAAGTTTTTTTCAGGCCTGTAACTTGTGCTCTCTTACACTGTTCAGTAAGTTTGTTTGGTCAGATTATTAAGGTCTTCAGCTTCATTGAAAGTGAACCCATATTTTTTGACTATTGGACTCCAGAAATTTAAGTGGCATGAAATTTCATTGTGCTAAAAGTGTGCAAGCAAGAGTAGGTTATGTCTGCTCCTGTGCTACTTTAGACTGGTGACCCTTGTCTCTCCTTGTTGTTTTGTTTTCATTTTGTTACTCTGTTTTGTTTTGCCTGCTGTGCAGCCTGTTGAGTTTGTTTGGGGGATCTTGAGCATATGCATTTTGGAATCCTACTAAAGTCATATATGATATAATGACCTTCCAGTCACTGAAGTTTGGATCATTGCCTTTTAATATTTGGAGGGGGAATAACACCCTTTGTTCTATGCAGGTCATAGCACTGTAAGAGCATTTGTCTTGAGTGGTCTCCCAGGCAGCAAAAGGGAGGCTTTATCTTCTTCATAGTGTGTAATTTGTCTCTGTTTTTGATATGTCAACTGAACACTTCAGTGCTTCAGCCCTGAAGGATTCAATTTTATTTAAAGTAACTTACTAACTGACAGATAATACTTTGTATCCAGTATCTGAAACTTTCACCTGCTTTAAATTTGTCTTTAGGAGAGCTACTTTTCCCCTCTCTTGCTCTGTGGAGATTTTAGTATGTGAAATGTTGCTACGTGATGTGTTATCTAGTAGGAAAGAAGCAGCTCTAGTCATTAAAATTAAACTTGTGGTATTTCTGTGCTTTGCTATGTATGGTTTGTATGCTACCCATTCACTCTTACAGCACTGATGTGAAACAGCAGCATTGTGAAGTACTAAAACCTGATTTCAGCGTAACTGAACTAGCCTGAGATCAGCTTGACATTAATATCTCAAGACATCTATAATAGTCTGCAGTGTGTTCTGAGAAGTTTTGCAAAAGGTACCAGGAATATGGTCCAGATAATTGAAGTGCTACAATTTGAGCTGAAAAAGCTCACTGTAAATGAACTATTTATGCCAGCCAGTTTGGGTGCTTGACCAGCAAGCTTTCTTAATACTGAACTATCCAGTATCACTTCTGTGATTCTTTGTCCACCATCAGAACTGAGGCATATAAAAAAAATTCATAAATATAAAATGCAATGCAAGAACAGCATTTCTTTAACTGCTTCATTGAGCACTTTTATTCTGTAATGTAACTTTCTGCTTTCATAAGTGTATGGTCATGTACTTTGTTATCTCAGATCTAGATTATCTGAAGCAATGTGACCCCAATGTAGGGTTTGGAGCCTAAGTAGTTTGCTTGATTTTATTAGAAGTCCTAATTTATTTATATTTTTTTGGTCAGTATTAAGTTCTGCTTCTCTTTCAGCGGGCAAGGGAGTCTGCTCCAGCCATTCATCTACTACAGATTCCTTACATTACGCTACTCCTCTCGGCGAAATCCATACTGTCGGTAAGCACTACATTGATTTAGGAAGTTAATGTTTAACTGCATAGTGTTTAAGCATTCAGAATTTTTCTTCATTCTAAAATGAATGTAAATCTCATAATACTAAATCTGTAAATGATAATTGCAGAACGTGGAATACACCTGGATGTGAGGGGGGAAAAAAGCTGGTTCAAGGTTACATTTATTTTATATAATGGAACTGTTCTGAAATACAGCACTATTCTTGAATGGGAACTTTCTGAATGCTCTTGTATAATTAAAACTATTATTTGGGAGAAGAAAGTATTTTTAATTGTTCTGCAGCCATTTTTGAGAAAGATAACCTTATTTTTAGATTCTGGGCCTACCTGAGGCTAAGTCTGGATGTGAACATGCATTTATTAACTTGTGGTGTGATGTTGACCAAAAACCAACCTGATGATGATCTTAAACAAGTTCACTATCTTGTTCAGTTAAATTCATAAGTCAGGCTAATTGTAGCTTAAATAGAGCTGTCTTGTTTGAAGGTTGGTCAAGCCAATACTATGGTATTAAACTTAGAAATCATTAATATTTTTATGAGGATTTGCTCAAGTCAGTGCTTTCTTAAAACTTGTCTTGTGACAAGTGCTGCACAGCATACGACTTTTGTGAACACATCTTCCAGTCCAATCACTACTTGATGAAAAAAATGTTTGCTAAAATACTAAGGAAGTGGCTTTGGCTGCTGTGGTATGTAAAGATGGGTCTGAGAATCATAAACTTAATTCTCTCCTATTCCATACTATTTTGTAAGAAATCAATTGTTCTATCTTAATACATGGGGTTTGTTTTGGTTTGGGTCTTTTCCTGTTTGGTTGGGGTTTTTTTACAAAAAAAAAATCTATGAAGTCACTTTACAACTTTGGTATCTAAAAAAAATGTGTTGTGCAATACTAAAACTTGTCAATACAACTAATTTATCCGAGGTGTTCTGATAGTATTTATGTAGTTTTAAGGAAAACTGGTTTTGTGAATTTTATTTATGTTTATTTTCTGATAGTTGTTCTAGAGTGTGGGGTTCTTGTATTCTGGCAAGAAGCAGTGCAAACACAGAACTGCCTCCCAGCTTCTTACATTATACCTGACTGATAAAGCATGATTTTTAATAGTTTTTAGTCTAGTGTGAAGGTGGAATTTTTCTGCTGTCTTTGTACCTGTCCTCAGCTAGAAGCTGCTGAACTAAAGTTAATTGAAGAGTTAATGTTTAAAGGACAAAGATTTTTGAAGCTCTTGCAAAATACGGCAACACTGATCTAAGGAATTTGCTAATTAGTTGGGGGGGTGTTGAGAGGAAAAATTAATAATAGATTTAGATGATACTTCTGATAAATGCTGTAGGATTTAAAAATTGTCTTTAAATGATTTTTTTCAGGACTCTCTTCACAGAGTTGAGGATTGTTGTCGAACACTTAATAATGAAGCCCTCATGCCCTGTTTTTGTAAGAAGACTGTGTCTCAGCAGCATTTCCTTTATAAGCAGATTGGCACCAACTGTTGCATAGCCAAATTTCAGGCACTTGAGTTTTGTGAACATTATGAGCAGCTGGCACTTCTGCTGATGATTATAAATTCCTGGTTTTACACCGATCTTGCTCCAGTCTGTATAAAATGTGTATATGCTTTCTTGGAGGTAATATGAAATCAAAAGCAAGTAATGGAAACTTAAAATTACTGTGCTGCATTGCTAATTGTTGGGGGGAAAAAAGAAGTAGCTGCATCCTATCCAAACCATGCCCAGTTATACAGAATTGGTTTTTTTGGTGGGGTGGAGTCAAGGATTGTTTGAGGTTGATTAAAAAATCTATGCTCTGCAGGTTTATTTTAGTTGAAACTATAGCTACTGTAGGATGTCTCCAGTGGATAGCAGTTGGTACACATACCTATGCAGTACACTTTATACAGTATTCTTCTGCTTACTAAATGTCTCTGTATAACCATTTTGTCTAAACTGCTATACTCAGTGTAATAATATGGCATACTTCGATTTTGATTCCTTTTGTTAAATTTGATCAAGCTGACATAGTTAACACCTTTTCTGAAGGACAGGCTATTTTTATTAATACTATTTAAAAAGAATGCTTCTAAGTTTCTACTTTGTGACCTAATCTTGCATTATGTTGTTGGAGGAAATATCAAGACTCTGATCACAGAAAAGTCTGTACAGTTATCTTGTCATAACAAGATGTTTTACCAAGCCAACCTGTAGGCTGACCTGTAGGCTTTTCAGACAAAGATGCAACGCTTAAACTTTTAACCATCTTTTAAGTGAACTAATCAATGTAAATGCAGTAACTTTTGTAGAATCATTGCAGATTTGTTGTTGTCCACACAGATGTGAGACTGCAGTAATTCAAGCATGTCAGCTTTTTAGAAAATGAATCTTTACCTAGCTCTAGATAAATTGTTCTTCCAGTTTCTGAGGTTCTCATTGTGATGGGAAATTTGCAAAAGGATGACACCTCTTTAGGCAGCTTCTGAAGCAAATTGGCTGTAGGAATTTTTTTGGCATAAATCCTTCTGGTGACTGATCTGAAGCCAGTGTCAACTACACAAGCGAATATTAAATTTAGTGATGATTTTGCATTTACCAAACAGCTGAGAGGTGTGTCATGGAAAAAGAATATTACTTGGTCTAACACAGCTTCTTTTCATAGAGTCAGGGCAAATTATTTGCCTGATCTTCTGTAATTAACATTAGTATTCTAATTGCATAGAATTAAATAGGGTTCATTGGCCTTTTGTAAACTTCTGTAGCACTGTACTTAACTACTCTTCCTTGGTCAGAAAAACCTTATGTGCAACACTTTGGAAAACAGTCTTAAAGCAAAGTATTTTCCTGTTACTGTTGAGTTACCTAGGTGTGATGTGGATATCATTCAGACTTTCCAGTTGTATTAGTTTGTTAGATCAGAGCCATATATTTATCAACTTCATTTTTTTGCTCAACCTCTTGGTACTGAAGAACCAATTGGTAGTTAAATATGATATTCTTTGACTACTTGTCTTGCTCTCTGAACATGATCAGCTATTTATAGAACACTTGCACACTGCAGAAGCAACTGCATGCAGTAATGCTCTACAGCTGCTAAAGACTTGCAATGAGATGCATTATATGTATATCCTGTAATTTGAGGATTTTATAAAAACTAAAATTTCTACTGCAATAAAAGGAGTGATAAAATGTAATTTGCTAGGCTCTTCAAGCTTATTTTCTTTCTAACAATGTCCTGTTGCTTGAACCTGGAAGTTGAGCAGAATGCTGTCCTGTGTGTGTGTGCATGTTCTTGTATTCCCACTGCAGCTTCTGAATTGGGAAATAATGTGTCTTGTGTTTCTAAATTGTTAAAAGGAATTTTTGCCTTCTAAAGTGCAAAAATGTGTCCCTTTCCTTCAAAATTTAACACAAGCATAAGTGCTGCAACAATGGTATCTATCAGAGCAGAGATCTAGACCTACTTTTTGCCATTTAAATTATTCAGCACTATTCTAGACCCTCTTTCACGCTACACTTTGTATTGTTTTAGTGGTGACATCAGACTGTTCAACAGTTTGCATCACTGTAATTAATTTGGCTATTTAATTTGATTCTCCTGCAAGTGGAAGGCAAATAAATATCTTTGTAATTACTGTATGCAAAATAATGTTACTTCTGAGCAAAACCTGGTGTTATGGGTGCAGTCTGCTGTTTCTTTAATTGTATGCTGTTACTAAATTAGAAGTCTAAATTGGTTCTGATGCATTGCAAATGTAACTGAAGGATGCCAAGTCTTGAGATCCAACTCCATGAATGGATGAGGAAGATAAAAAGGAGTAAGTGAATGAGTTTTCCATATGTAGAGAGTTGATGGACAGTGCCATGGAGTACAGCTTATATGTGGTGACTGAATTTCTTGTTAACTCTTCCTGTTAAGTCTTAAAAATGGATCAAAGGAGGAAGATGTTCCATAATAGCATTTGGTTTGGATACTAGTATATTCTTGGCTTTGCATGGGGTTGCTTGACAAATGAGGCCTGGATTTTACTTGTGGCCTGGTAAAACTTACCTCTCTGATGTACCAAGGAAACATGGAACAATGGGGTAAGAATAACTTCCAAGAAAAATAAATAGGACATCTGACCTGCATTCTGCATTGACTTTGATTTTTACTGCAGCCTTTAGGCTGCCTAAGCAATAACACTGGGTTTCTGCAACGCTGACAAAAACCATCTTGTCTGCTTCCTTGCCACAGTTTGCGCCTATTTCTATACTAACGATTAAACAAAACCTGTGAAATGCTGGTTGTGTCCTGACAGCTTGAAATTTTTCTGGTGAAAAGAGCTGTATGCTTGTGCTGCTGTGCTGTCAACAGCTAGCTGTGAAGCAGAGGCTGTGTACCAAGTCTGGTGGTAGGGAAATTTTGCAGCTGACTGTAAAATGCCTGCCAACTCCAAATGTGAAGCAGGGGAGTTTTTTGTCCTACTGAAAGGTTGTCTACCTAATGTGGTATCTGTTTGCACTGCTATAAAACATGCTGATGATTGTTTTTATTGTCTTAGCTTTTGGAAGTTAAAGTACTGTTGCACAGTTTCTGTGGGTAGACTTACTCCTTGCTGTGCACAAGGTTGCTGTAGAAGTGTTGCTCCAGTGTAAGACTTGTCTGTTCTCACCTGTAGATAAAGTATCAGGGCCCACTGGGTCTGTTGGAGTAGTTAATGCCAGTTTGGTTTTCTTCTACACGAAGCAATTTGCTAATGCATCCGTTCTTTCCTTGATTCTTCAATATTATACTTTTACTGTCACTTGTGTGCTGTCAGTTTGTTTTGCTCCCTTCTTTGGCAGATGTTCAAGGGGAGCAGTTTCTGTTAATATTTTAAGATATTTTAAGGATTTTTTAATATATTGTCATGAGCCAGTATTTGTTCCAATGATTTTTGGTTTTAGGCCATTAACTATGTATGTGATAGTACTGTCCAAACAAACAACATAGCTGGTTATTTTGTACAGTCTGTTGGACCCTTTTAGGGTTAGGCATCGGTATTTGCAACATTTGCAGACCCCTTGTTAATTAAGGAAGTACAGTTCTTGCCCATATTACAGATGGGAACTGAAGCATGGAAGGAAAGACCACTTGCCCGAGGCAATAGAAGAGCTCTGGCAGAGCAGGAAATAGAAAAAAACAGAGTTGGACAAGCATCCAGGGGGAGCTGTAATTCCTTCTTACACCACATATAACTACTTGGTCCTTTTTCCAAAGCAATACAAACTGCTGCTTAAACAGTTTGCAAAAAGTATTGTTACCTTACAGTGCTCAGGTTAAGGGCAGCCATGACCATTGAGCTAGAACAACATGTTCTTTTAAAGCAGTGTCAAAAATTGATTTTCATGTGCAAGGACTAGGTATGGTCTTCCTGAAGAAGAATGACACAACAGAGTAAGATCACAAGCACTTGCATTCTAGATGTCAGTAGGGTGTAGTCATCTGATATAGTTGTCTATAACTTTTAATTGCTGCAGTGCAAGTATTTGTGGTTTATACGGAAATTGGTTAGTGTATCTTTGTACTGCGACTTCTATTGTGCTATAATTAAAATACAGGAAGAGTCAGGCTTTTCAAAGATGCATTATCAGTATGGATAATATAATTTAATCTTAAATGTGGATTCAAAAATATCTCTTTCATAAATTGTTGGCATTACTTATTAATTTCTGTGCAGAAGCTGGTTCTGAGATAATAGTGGATATTGTGCAGGTAAGAGAGTTTCTTTGCTCAGTTCTGTGCCATCCAGATGGTACAAACTTCTAAAATGAATTGAAAAATTCATCTTTTGCTTGTATTCAAGGACTGAGGCACAAAATGCTAATGTAAGGGCTCAGAGGGGAAATATAGTTCTCCTGCATATTTGAGAAAATGTGAAGCCCTTTCAAGAAAATCTAATAAACATAATAATCACAGGCTGCTGACACTAAGGAAAAAGCACCTCATTCGCTCTTTCTTCTATGCAGTGATTTACTGGTCCCTACTGATTTTCAAATTGGATCACTGCAGTAAATTATCCATGCCAGTACCTGTGAAAGAAAGCACTGGGATCCATATTTGTTTAGTGCTGTGCTTAAATCAGCAAGAATGATAAATTTGATGGTATGAAATTGGAAATATCAAGGGCTTTTCTCAGTGAATGAGCAAGTATCTCCATTTGTAATTTACTGTGACCCTTTTTCACTGTATGTGCTTTGTGTGTCAAATATTTATTTCAAGACAAATTAAATTGTTCTCTGTATTGATACAGCTATGGCTTTATTGATGTTCTTGAAATCAAATTGTATAGTTCTTTTTGTCGGATATAAAATATTACCAATGTTGTATTGCAAAACAGCACTCTTAAGTTCAAATCTATAAGTTTAAGTTACCATGAAAAGCTGTTGGTCAGTAAATGTTCTAGGTGCTTGTTTGGTGTTGTGTGGCTATTTTGGTTTTGTGTTTTAGTAGTTTTGTTTTGGATTTTTTTGTGTGTTTAGAAGTGCCAGATGCAGTGAGCTACTGCAGCTTCCTTTTTCCTCTTGAAGGAAATTAGAAGATTAAGCTGTATATCAAAACAAACAAAAAAAGCTGATCCCTGTCTTTGTCATGGGAGCTATTCAGCTTTACACCTGGTATAGGTAACACCAAGTCCTGGGGAAAGAAAAAAATACCTACGTAAATACTGCTGTATTTTCAGTGCAGGAGTTAATATAAATTGACTGTGCAGCTGTTTTGGCAGGAGTTCTGTCCCTTAAATCTTAAAATAGGTTACTTTGTGACTGTGATTAAATCCTGTTACCTGAGCAAGTGCCACTGTTGAGCTGAAAATGAATTGTATATAATGCTTGATTACTTGGAATTTATCAGTGTAATAACTTGTTTTGCAGATAGTAAGCAAAATTGTGAACTAGTATTGTTAATAATGTGACTCTGTTACCCTTGTCTTGTGGGCTAGGCCTAGCTCATTTGTGGTGGCACATTAAATAGATGACTTAGAATCACAGAATTATTGAGGCTGGAAAAGACCTCTGAGATAGGTCATAGGCTGGACTCTAACATCACATCATCAGTTTAAATCATGCCACTAACTGCAGCATCCAGTCTTTTCTTAAACACCTCCAGGGGTGGCAACTCCACCACCTCCCTGGGCTGTCCATTCCAGTGTTCTATCGCCCTCTTCCTGAGGAATTACTTCCTAAGATCCAACCTAAACCTCCCTGGCACAGCTTCAGGCCATGACCTCTTGTCCTGTTACTAGTTGACGGGGAGGAGAGCCCACCCCCCCACCTGACTACAACTTCCCTTCAGGTAGTTGTAGAGAGTGATGAGGTCTCCCCCGAGTCTCCTCCAGGCTCAACAACCCCAGCTCCCTCAGCCTCTCCCCATAAGACTTTCCCTCCAGTCCCTTCCCCAGCCTCTTTGCTCTCCTCTGGACTCGCTCCAGCACCTCAATGTCCTTCTTGAAGTGCGGGGCCCAGAACTGCACCCAGTACTCGAGGTGAGGCCTCACCAGTGCTGAGTACAGGGGCAGAATTACATCCCTAGA
>JANIJG010024998.1:0-10554 GCA_024611175.1 Megaceryle torquata | reverse complement strand
CCTCCCCAGTTAGCCAGGACTGGTGATAAATGATGGAGAGCAGCTTAGCCATCTTTTGTGCCATCTCCCTAAGCACCTGAGGGTGAATCCCATCTGGACCCATTGACTTACTAGGGTCTAAGTGGCACAGCAAAAAAAAGGAAAATAAAATGGAAGGAAAAGAATGTTAGGAGTGGGAAGGGACCTCTAGAGATCACTGAGTCCACCCCCCTGCCAGAGCAGGATCAACTAGGGGAGGCCACACAGGAACACCTTCAGGTGGGTTTTGAACATCTTCAGAGAAGGAGACTACACAACCTCATGCAGCTGTTCCAGGGCTCTGTCACCCTCAGAGTAAAGAAGTTTCTCCTCAAGTTGAGGTGGAACCTTCTATGCTCAAGTTTATACCTGTTATTCCTTGTCCTGTTACTGGGCACTACAGAAAAGAGGTTGACTCCTTTCATTTGACACCTACCCCTCAGATACTTATATACATTAATAAGATCCCCTCTCAGTCTTCTTTCAAGACTAAACAGCCCCAGTTCTCTCAGTCTTCCTTGACAGGGGAGATGCTCAAATCCCTTAATCATCCTTGTAGGTCTTTAACTATCCTTGTAGCTCAGTTCAGACTTCTATTCAGCCTCAGTGCCAACCAGATGGGCTTTCTGCCACAGCTGGCTACGACCGTACAGCTGCAGTTTTGTAGAAGCAGTAGTGTGGATTGTATTCTAAGTAACTGTGAAAAGCTTTGCGATTAAAATAAAGCAATGGTTAATATGAGCTCAAATCCCTTTATCCCAGTTTGCATGTGCCTGACCATGGTATCTCACTTGGGAGGTAAGTGAAGTGTTTCAGGAGTCCAGGCTCCTGCCTGGGTTGAGGAAACTGTTTTCCTTTCACAAGTGCAGTTCATGGTATTTGCATTTGCTGTGTGCCTATGAATGTTCACTCATGCACCTTTGCCAACGTGAAGAGCAAGAGTATGTTGGATGACGATAGTGCAGAATTTGAGATATTTCACAGGAAAATTAAGATGAAAATCAGAAATTATAAAGGTGCAGGCCTAGATGAGCTGCAAGGGTTAAAGCAATGTGAACTATAGCTTTCACAAAGGTAGAAATGTAATAGGAGGAGGAGGAGGAGGAATGGAGAGAAAAATAATGAGAACACAGAAGAGTTCAACTCTGATAAAAAGAGGTATAAAAATCCTAGTGGATGCTCTGTTGGCTTTCACAAACCCTGATTCACCATTCATGAATTATGCCATCAATATCTTCTGTATAGTACTTAAGTTTTCTAGCTGTAAATAAATTCTAATTTATTGTCTATTAAAATATTATTGTAAAAGCATATTCAGATCTTGCCACACTGTACAAGAGCTGACAGACTGATCTTGGTTTATTTAAAATGGAAAACATCTGCAGTGGAATTATGTGTTCCTGTCCAGTATATTTGACGCTCTTGTAGTAGAAAAATAGAGAAATAATGCTTAACTATGGTCTCTATTACTACTCGGCCTCTTGGCTTTAAAAAACAAAATAACTTTTTTTCTTTCCATGTCGCTTTGCTACACTTTTATATTGGCAGTCTAGAGAAGATACCATATTGTCCTGAGGTCCGTGTGCTTCTGTGCATGAAGACGTATAAAACATGATATTTGTAACTTATTTTAATGTTTTTGTGGTTTTAATCTAGAAAGAGCAAGCATCATTTTGAGATAACAGATGTTTGCCTATTATGTTCCCTTTCAACATATTTTCTGCTATAGCAATTGCAATTAGGTTCTGACTAAAGCACAACAAAAATAATTGAGAATCATTTCAGTGATAAAATTTAAATCAAAGCCATTATTAGCAAGCTTTCTTTTTTGTAATGGCAGATGGAAATCTGAGGTTGACTTTATGAATTCTCACACTTCCACTGGCATTTTATCAGCTGTATAAAAGTATAATACAGAAAAATACTGGAACCTTCAAAACTACAGTTATAGCACCAAGCATTAGTTCAGAATGCTTTTGAGCATCCAGTGGTTCTATTCACATTTTTAATTCTCTCTTTTTTTTTTTTTAACATCACTGAGACATAGGTAAACAAGACATTTGATTGCATCAGTGCATACATGCTATGGATTGATGGTGTGTATGTGATGGTGTATACTTAGAGTAGCAGATAAATGACTAAAAATCTGTAGTATTTTTTTTTTCCCATTTGGATATGTTAATAAACTTTGTTCTTTATGATTAAATAGCCTTTTCCTGCCCTCTGCCAGCCTTCTCTCTTTGCAGTGTTACACATTTGTAAGGGAAATGTGTTTTGTTTTTTTTTTTATGATTCTTCCACTGCATAGGTGTTTCTAATATCCTGCCTTTATACATGTCAAAAGTACTAGTTAAGCTTATTTCACATTATTGTGTTTTTGTTTGTTTGTTTAAGCAAAATAATCAAGCTGCTTTTAAGCTGGTCTGTGCTTCGTTCATATAAGAGATTGTAGGACAGGTGGAGTAGCAGGAGACTAGAATTGATGGAGGAAGCTTCTTCCAGTCCTGTGCTCCTATTCATGTCTGCATATTACTGGAGAGAATAGGAGTAGTTGTTCCAATATATTATGCATCTAGTATTGTTTTTAATAATTTTAGACTAGTTTTTATGATTTAGGATAAGTGTGGCTAACCTTAAGACTTACAATTTCCAGCCTGTAAGAAGCAAAAATATTTGATAAGATTTGGTCATTTGAAATGAAATGGAATTCTCCTTCCATGTGCTAATTTTGTTCCAAAGCACTGACCTCTAGTGGCTATTTTGCAGCTATGAAGCAAAACATTTTAGTAATTTAATGTGCTACTTAACTGTCTGTTGGCTACGGTGGAGTCTCTTTCCCTTTAAACTTCTCAGAAGAATAATGTCTCTTTGTGGTTTATTGTATTTTAGCTTTGCAAGTATCTATCTGCCTTATGCATTAGAAAAGAGATCAAAAGAAAACCAGATTTGTTGTTAAGGTTTCTTTAATGAACTACTCACAAGCCCAAATGTTTGTTGTGATTGTTGGGATGCTAGAAGACCCTATGATCTGTGAGAGCATCCCATAATAAAGATCTTAAAACATTTATTGTCAAATCCTTGCAGTCACAAGGCATTGCAATGATATTAGCACAATCCTGATACTTTTTGCTTAGGATGTTGCTGCTTTACAATTGAAGTGTTTCCTACATGTGTGGGTGTGGGAGTATTGAACCAGGAACAGCAGTATTTTTTTTTTTTTCCTGCATAACCATAAAGTGCACATTTCTAGATATACATTATATGGATCTTTCCCTTTTCCCTACTTCGATTGTAGCTGCATATGTCTCAATACAACTCCCACTGATTTTTTTTATTGAGCTAGGGAAGTGACACTCCATCCCGCAGTGGGAGAGCAAATTCTTTTAAAGAATAATACTGGGTAGCTAAAAGGAGTGTCTGCATTGGCATGTTAAATCAGAGCCATATGGGTTTTTTTAAGTGAATCCTCTGATTGTTCTCATTTACCATGAAACTAGACTGGAACATCTGCTTCAGGCTCTAGAGCTCCTAATGAGCTCTCATCTCTGTCAGGGGTACAGGGCCCGACTGGTGTCGAGGCTGCATTACTGCCAATTTTTCCCATGTGTACCAAGTGCACATGGCAATGGAGGGCTTCCAAACCGTGAAGACAGCATGTGGTGTCCTGAGGCATTTTATATGCGCTAAATAAAGGGCCAAATTATATCTCTGTATCTATGTCTGCTGTCAATGTCTAGCCCTCAAAGTTTATCCCATCTTTTTCCTATCCTGATATTCCTTGCCCTTTTTTACCTGTCCTATCTTCTGTTGTTGTCTACTCTTGTGAAACCCTTTCTCTCTTCTTCTTTACTGTACTCCCATTTCAACCAGTTCTGGAATACTGATGTCAGATTGGCTTCCCAGAAGATTTGGCATACATAATCTCTGTTCCTAAGGAAAGGATGTGGTTGGCAGTCTGTACTGTTGAGAGGACCGCAAGCTGCTTCACCAGCAGCAGGAGATCACAGCAGCCTGGCTGTTGCTGGGGTCTGGTTAAGCAGTGCTGCATGCAGTTCGAGAAGCTGAAGATGACTCCCTTGGTGTTCAGGTGAATGAACTGCATGTGAATAATGGAAAATGTGCTGAAAATGAAAGTTAGTTACTTCTAGTTTATGTTGATCTTCGACCCAGTAATTTTACTTTTCAGCTCAGTTCTAACTGCACTGTCTGAAGTTAGCAGCCTGTTTTCACAGGCAGTGCCTGCTGCTGGCAGGGATAACACCCCACGGTTAGAGTTCCTACCAAGGACTGGTGTGCAGACCAAGGCCACTGCTGGATCTTGTGTACCACATTGAGGGGTGCAGGAAAGTGAAAGGCTGCACCTGCAGGGAGGATTGGACGGAGCAAGTGACCCCAAAATGACCCACGAGGCATTCCATCCCATAGACGTCATATTTGGTATAAAGCAGAGGGATCTGGAGGGTCTACAGCTCTCTCTAGGGGCTCCCAAGCTCTTCTCCCCTCTTGAACCGCTTTGCCAGCTTTGCTTGGCTTGGCCTGGCCCAGGTCCTCTTTCGGTTCTTTCCTCGGAGCATCCCATCCCTTCTGCCTTCGATCCCGATCTGTGTGTTCCTCAATCCAGTACCAGAATCCAGCTCCTGAACACAGCTCCCATCTGCTGCAGGGCCCAGTCTGGGACTCGCCCAGTGCCTGCTTCACAGCATCAGTAGTGATGGTGGTGGTGTAATTACCATCAGGGGGGTTGGGTTCAATACTGGTTCTGAATATATTTGTATATATTCCATTTTTATTATTTTCTTTTTCATTTTCATTAAAGCTGTTCTAGTTTCCCTTTCTAATCACTAAATCTCTCTCTTAATAACTTTTCTCTTCCCCTTTGGGGATGGAGGGGGTTAAGAGAGAGCATCTGTTAGGTCTAAGGGGCTGCCCTGACCCTAAACTGTGACACTGGTTCAGCCCAGCTTGCAGCACAGGATTGCCACCACTCTGGACCAGGAAGAACATGCTCCCACCATATTACGGGAAGTGTGAATCATGTCCCTGGCCTGGAGAGTCTGGGGTGAACTCGGCACTCCCTCCTGCCTGAGCATCCCTAGAGAATTCTCAAGCATGGAGCCTCCATAGGGACAAGTATAGCTGACAGCTCTGAGACAATTTAGGCTAGGTTATGAGTGAAGGAGCATCCTTGGTGAGGCAGTGGTGAGGCTGAGATGAGGACACAGGCTGGGAAAATGTTAATGGTAACGGAAGATGTACGAGAAACTCTGTGGACTGTGCCAATGAGTCCTGTCTGGCATGGTCCATCCTGCCCATGACGGCACACATTGGACTTTCCTGTTGGCACAGAGAACTACCATACAAAATGAGAGATGGGTGTGATAGCCATTATCAGAGTGTGGAGCTGGCAAGGGGGTCACCACCAGGACTCCAGAGCAGGATGAAGCACTTCTGGAGGCACCATCCTACTCTGCATGGGTTCCAGGCCCCCCAGACACATGCCCAGACCCCAGGTCCCCATCTCCCAGGGCCTGTGTTCCATGTCTACAGGCCTCTGTGTCCTGCCCACCTCATGCCTGGGAACCAGCTCATGCTCCATCCCTGCCATGAGGTCCTGTGCACGGTCTTGGCCATGGGCTGGTCCTGGCTCTCCATTCAGCACCTTGACAACCTTGTTGGACTGAGGGTCTTCTGAGCCGTTGGCTCTCCTCCAGCCTCACCATCTAAACAGGCCATGATGGCGAGGAACCTTTGTGACAGAAGATGTGCAAGAAACTGTGGATCGTGCCCATGAGTCGCCTCTGGTGTGGCTCACGAGGGCACACACTGGGATGTTCCTGTTGGTACAGAGAACTGCCCTGCAAATGACAGATGTGTGCAATAACCACTGTCAGAGGGCCAGCCACTGGAGATCATCTTCTCCAGCACTTAGGGCAATGTTCCTGCTCATTTCCGAGAACAGTGGTTTTTTGCTTTGTTTTTCCTGTTTGGCTGCATTCCCATGGCATAAGCCATACCAGTGTCTTCTTTAGGGCGACATTGGTCCGGCTTTTCAAACAGCTTGTTGCTACAGTCTGATCAATCCATGGAAACGCTGGCCTAAGCAAGGTAACAGCTAAAGCTGAAAAGTACCATTGCAAAAGTACTGCTGCTAACCCTGGGACATGCAAGCTGCGCACCTGCACAGGCTAAGAAGACATTTTCATCTCAGGTGCTATGGGAGCATGACATCCAGGTTTCCAGAGCAAAAGCAGGCGAGTCACGCATCCCAAGCACCCACGATCATCCTCGGAGAGCCACTGCTGCCAGCCCTGCTGATGGCTCCACCAGCCCCCACCGGCCGGGAGGGGCCGAAGGGGAGGAGTGAGGCCTTCTGTGAACCAGGCTCAGCTTCCTGCTGCAGGCTGCCACGGCCCTGCATGAACCATTGCACTGGCACTGTGAGGTGGCAGAGGGGAGAGCCCGTGCAGCCCAAGGGAGCTCCCTCCCCAGGGGCTTCCCAGCCCCAGGGCCCCCGGATGCTAGGGGGACAGCTGCTTCTTCTTCTGTAACCAGCACTTCCAGGAGCGCACACAGGAGAGCTGGCAACGGAATCTCCAGCCGGACTTCAGGCAGCTCCAGAGCCGGGAGAAGTACTTCCGGAGGCACTGTCCTACTTTGCATGGCTTCCAGCACCCCCAGGGATGTGGGCAGACCTTGTGTTCCACATCCCCAGGCCTCTGCACTCTGCCCACCTTGTGACTGGAAGCCAGGCCATGCCCCACCCCCGCCACGAGGTCCTGTGGGCTGTCTTGTCCCTCTCTCACCCATTTCTTGACATCCTCACTGGACTGAGAGCTTTCTGAAACGGTGGTCTCTGACAGCACCACTGAACCTGCCCTGCAGAGGAAGAAAGAGACCCCGCTATACCCTGGTCCCTGGGGTGAGACCCGTGGGCAGCACCCCCTCCTTGGCCAGAAGGCTGGGCTGCCCAGTGTGGAACTGGGGCAGGGCATGGGGGGAGACTGCGGAGGAGGATCTGGGGTCTCCCCTAGTACTCACCTCATTGAAAACTGTTGCTCCGTGCTCTGCATCAGGCTGGCCCCGACTCTTCCCTCGCCTGCAGGTTCTCCCTGACAGCGAATGTCTTTCCTGTCACTCTGCACCCCATCAATGCAGTGTCTGGGAACCTGCTTGCACTTGGAGTCTGTGACGAGGTCCTGTGCGCAGTTTTCTCCCTCTCTCGCCAGTTCTGTGACATCCTTATTGGACTGAGAATTTTCTGGAATCTTGGTCTCTGACAGCATCACCAGACCAGGTGTCAGGACAGCGTTCGAAGAGTCAGAGTTCCTCTTCATCGTCGGGGAGCTCGGGAAGAAGTCTCTGCAGCCGTAGTAGGTAATGCTGTTCACCACAACAGGCAAGGGTGGCATTTTCAGGACTGACCCCTCTGTGTTTGCCCTGCAGATGAAGAAAGAGATCTCGTTGTACCAGGCCCCTGGGGTGGGACCTGCGAGCAGCACCCCCTCCTTGGCCAGAGGGCTGGGCTGTCCAGTGTGGAACTGGGGCAGGCCATGGGACGACACTGCAGAGGAGGATCTGGGGATATCCCCCAGTACTCACCTCACTGGACACTGTCGCACCGTGCTTTGCGTCAGGCTGCCCCTGACACTTCCCTCGCCTGCAGGTTCTCCCTGACAGCGAATGTCTTTCCTGTCACTCTGCACCCCATCAACACAGTGTCTGGGAACCTGCTTGCACTTGGAGCCTGTGACGAGGTCCTGTAGGCAGTTTTGTCTCTCTCTCGCCATTTCTGTGACATCCTTATTGGACTGAGGTTCTTTTGGAACCTCGGTCTCTGATGGCATCACCTGACCAGGTGGTGGGACAGCGTTCAAAGAGACAGAGTTACTCCTCATCGTCGGGGAGCTCGGGAAGTAGTCTCTGCACCTGTAGTGGCTAACGCTGTTGAACACACCAGGCGAGGGCAGCGTTTGTGTGCCTGACCCCTCTGTGTTTGCCCTGCAGATGAAGAAAGAGATCTCGCTGTACCAGGCCCCTGGGGTGGGACCTGCGAGCAGCACCCCCTCCTTAGCCAGCGGGCTGGGCTGTCCAGTGTGGAACTGGGGCAGGGCATGGGGGGAGGCTTTAGGGCAGGATCTGGGGATATCCCCCAGAACTCACCTTATCTCCTGACACTGTTGCACAATGCTTGGATTATGGCCACACCAGGCACATGGCCTGTCTTCAGGCCTCCTCTGCCGGAGACTGTCTTCCGTGTTCGTTTGCTCTACGTACATCCAGTTCTTGGGAACCTGCTTGTACCTGTGGACTGCTACGAGGTACTGTGGATGTTCTTGGCCATAGGCTGGTCCTGGCTTCCCCACGGGCTCCCTGACACCCTTGTTGGCCTGAGGCTGAGCTGCACCTGAGCTGTTGTTGGTCTTGTTTTCTGAGTTGTTGTTGGTCTTGTTTTCTGAGCTGTTGTTGGTCTTGTTTTCTGAGCTGTTGTTGTTATCTGACAGTTCCGCCAACCTCGCCATCAAAACCGGCCATGGTTGTGGGAAAGAGTCCAGTGAGACATTGTCCATCGAGGTGGTGCTGCTGCTTGCTGTGGAGTTCAGGGAGACCATGGAGCCATGGCAATTTGTGTAGCTCAGCGTAGCCGGTAAGGGCGGGGGTTCCATCATCGATATGTCCGTGTTCATACTGCAGAGGAGGAAAGCAAAGACACCCTGTTGAACCCAGGCCCTGGGGGTGGGAACCCTGGGCAGCACCTCCTCATCCTTGGCCAGAGGGGCAGGGCTGCCCAGCACAGGCAAGGTCAGGCCATGGCCCGACCCCCATCAGGGGGAGGCTTTGTGACAGGATCTGGGGGTCTCCCCCACCACTCACCACATCTCTTTGCTGCATGTAGGCTTCTGCAATCCTCTATCTGACTGAGGGAAAGCTGCCAAGAGAGAAGATGGAGTGAGAGGTCGGCGGCCTACAGCCCTGCGTCAGGGATGCCGGGGGGTTGTGAGCCCTGTACTGGGTGCTCAGTGCCAGCTTCACTCAACCCCCTGCTACTCACCTCTCCGATTCTTTGGCCTGGGCCTTGATGTGCTATCTGATGACTTTTCCCCTGACTTCTGCTGGCCTTTCTTTAACTTGTTGCCATTCTTCCTCTTCCACCATGTCTGCAGGACAACCAGGAGCTGTGTGAGTTGGGAGCACCTCCCAGACCCACGCCACAGGCCCCCATTCCCCACCTCCCCACCCCATAGTGCAGTGGTCACTTACATGGAGCTGCAGTATGGCTGAGGCCAGGCCCAGCTGCAGGACTAGTATCAGTAGAGGTGGCATGGTGCGTACGCTATGGTATGACCACAAAACTCCGAGTCACACTCCAAGGCACCAGGTCAAGACCGCAATACGGATGCCCAGTGACAGGACCGGCAACACTGATGGAAGTTGCATAAGCTGAGGCTGCAATCTGTAGACTGCTGTGCCCAGCACCCACTGCCTGCTCACACGGGCCCCTCACGCCCTTTATCAGCACCACGGGGCAAGCAGAACGCCCCTTTGTGACATCACAGGGCAAGCAGAGCGCCCCTTTGTGACATCGCACGTGCATCCCGCCCACGCCCTCCCCGCCCCGCCCTTCCTGCGCCGCCCTTCCCTCCCTGCCCCGCCCTTCCTGTGCTGCCCTTTCCTTCCTGTGCCGCACTTCCTGTGCTGCCCTTTCCTTCCTGCCACGCCCTTCCTGTGCCACCCTTCCCTTCCTGCCCCGCCCTTCCCTTCCTGCCACGCCCTTCCTGTGCCGCCCTTCCCTTCCTGCCACGCCCTTCCTGTGCCACCCTTCCCTTCCTGCCACGACCTTCCTGTGCTGCACTTCCTGTTCCACCCTTCCCTTCCTGTTCCGCCCTTTCATTCCTGTTCTGTCCTTTCCTTCCTGCCACACCCTTCTTGTTACATCCTTCCTGTTACGCCCTTCCCTTCCTGTTACGCCCTTGCTACGCCCTTCCTGTTACACCCCCTTTATGCCCTTCCTGCCACGCCCTTCCCTTCCTGTTACACCCTTCCTGTTACACCCTTCCTGCTGCACCCTTCCGTTCCTGCCACGCCCTTCCTGCAACACACTTCCCTTCCTGCCACGCCCTTCCCTTCCCACCACGCCCTTCACTTCCTGCTACACCCTTCCTGCCATGCCCTTCACTTCCTGCCACGCCCTCCCTGCCACGCCCGCCCCGCCCCGCCCCCGCTCACATGATGTTGGCCTTGTGCACGGCGGTGACGCGGCGGCGCGCGGCGGCGCGGGCCAGGCGGAAGGCGTAGTGCGCGATGCGGCGCGAGCGCCCGGCCGTGATGATCTTCAGGCTCTCGACCACGCCCGCCACGCTCTGCAGGCCGGGGGCGTCAGCGCGGGGGGCTGGGGGGGGGGGGGGGACGGGGGGGGGAGGGGGGGGGGAGGGGGAGGGCGGGGGGGGGGGGGGGGGGCGGGGGGGGGGGGGGGGGGGGGGGGGGGGGGCTCTGGAACCATTCTCAGGCCTCGGGGGTCCCGGGGGCCCCACCTTGAGC
>JANIJG010024997.1:32954-46192 GCA_024611175.1 Megaceryle torquata | reverse complement strand
ATTTTGTAGGTTATTTGGTGATTAAAACTTCTTCATCCTTATTTCATTCTTCTAACCACCTAAAAAAATAAAAGACAACAAAAACCTTAAAAGAAAAAAAAAAAAAAAAAAAAAAAAAAAAGGAAACCATGAAAAGTAAACAAAAGTGCTGATGGCATAGTTTCCCAAAAACATTTCCCTGGGTCACTGTAGTTTGGTCTGGGAGTTTGCTACTGTGTACACACTGCCTGCTAGATGCTGCAATTTCATGGCCTATCAGAAGGAACTGGGCTGCATCCTCTTCCTGTCTCTTCCCCTAGAGAAGTTCTGTGGTTTTTTAGTTTTGAGTTTTTTTCATTGAGGTTGTTGCTGGATAAGGATAAAATTAACCCCGTACAGTTTCTTACCTTTTCTCCAAAGATTGTGAATGGATAGGAATAGCCCATTGCTGTTGTCTTTATCAGTTTATGTATAGAACAGTCTAAGAATCCTTTTTAGCAGTTACATTGTTATAATTCTTTACATATAAAATAAATCCCAATTAGTCAACTACATATTATTTTAAAATAACAAAAATATAAATATTAGAACAATTATATAAAAAGCAAAAAGGTTGTGAGTAGGCCTAAAAAAATGGTTAAGAAAATCCATAGTAATTTTGTGCTTTCCAACTTGAATTATTCTTTGTTGATATATCTATTTTTTTACTGGGTTTAATGTTAAAGCCTTGGTTTATTGAGGTCCTTAAGCATTTGTCTGTCTTTAAACCAATGTGCTGTAGGAGAGAGAAGTTGAGCTGTGGTCTGGTTTAGGATCTGATATTGAGCAATACCAGGAACTTTGAAATTAAGCTATAGGAAGTCATGAAACACAGGGAAAGTGCTTTCTTAGGCCCTTTAGTGTGGAAGACAGCATTTATATTTTTTATATAGATTTTTTTATTTTTGTCTAGCTTTATTGTGTCCTCTCTTCAGCATTTCATGCTTGAACACTTTCAGTTTTAACATTTCTCATAAAACAATCCAAGTAAGAGACAAGAATTCTACCTCCTTTAATTACCTGTATCTCTGTTCTTTCTTTTTAATGGATTGTCAGAAGTAAGTGCTGTATGTTGTAGCACATGCTCATTTTGTAAGCTATGACAGTTCGTATTCTGTGGAGGTATGGAAGTGTTTTCCTGTACAAAGATAATGTTTAAAGCAAATTTGTCTATTTACTCTAATAAAACTCTTATCATAAACAAGTAGCATAAAGAAAAACAATATTCTAAAAGACTAACAAAAATAATTTTTTACAACTGTCTACGTTATAGCAGTCAACTTTTTGTAAGGTATCCCTACTGTTTTAAGACTTAAACTGACCAATGCTATAAACAACATTAAAACAGAAATACCACACTGACATGGAAAATCACCACAAGTTAATTACTTTTCATTAATGAATTATAATTGTGATATAGGAGACTAACTTACAGGACAGTAGTGAAGATTTTTTTTTCTTTCATTCACATTAACATCCCCATGAATACCAAAATTGGAAAGATACCCAGGAGCTGTTTGTTTTGCCTAAGTATAGCATAAAACTTTATGTACCAGGCAATGTGTTATGAAATAAGGAGTACTGTTAATTAGAGATTCTTTATATGGTGATCTAGAAAGTCAAAAACTGCAGATGGACCTACAGAAGATGGAACTCTTGGAAGGCAAGATGATTGATGAACTGGCTTCTCTTAAAGACAAAATTGAACAAACAAAACTGGATTTGGATGTCTATAATAATTTGCCAGCTCTGAAGGCATCAGGAGAGGAGAAGAAGAAGGTAATGAAAGGAATGAAACCTTGGATTATACAGAATCTGTGTGGTGGTTTTGAGCACCTTGTGGAGGTGAACCTAGGTCTATGACTGGGAATCCTGAGTGACAGCTGAAAATGGGCATTATACACCAGTGCAAATGAATTCAAATACTTCTCTGTATACGTGTGAGACTTTTTAACAGGGTACATGTAGCAAGCTGTCATGTGGATACCTTTTGATAACTTATTTCCACAAAATTTTCCATACATTTTTAGTCATTCATCTGAACTTCTCTGCTATAAGTTATGACTACTCATAAGTATGAACTTAAAAATATAACCACAGAACCCAAACAAACAAATCTGTCCTGCATGTATTTGCTCTAAGACAAACTCTGTGTAGAGCACATATGATAAATTTCCTACAAATTCATAACATCAGTGTTTATGCTTGTGCTGCTATACAATGTTCTAAGCCTACAACCTGATTATAAACACTGAATGTTATCTTTAGGATATACCACACATTGTTAGAGAAAAGCCTTGTGACTCCTTTATGCATATGACCTTGTTCCAAAAGGAAGAAAAAATAGCATCTAAAAAGCTAAATTAAAATAATTTGTCGGTAACCCACCGCAAACAGACTCATCCATTAATTGTTTTATATTGTTTTTCTTCCAACTAGAGACTCCAGGATGACAAAGAAAAATTAACAAAATGTAGCCACGCTTTCAAGAAAATAATGGAACACTTGAATACAGAGTATGAGACACTGAAAAGAGAGCTGCAAGAGAATGAGACGCATTCTCAGGTACAGCTCAAGCTACACATTCTCTGTTCAGTTGTTTCTGTCACATTTTTGGTTTTCTCTACATATGAAGCATGGTATTGGTGGAATCAGTGTATTTCTTCTTGGGGAGGTTCAATGTTATGTGTTTAAATACACAGCAATATTTTCTGGTTTTAGATAAAAGTTAACATTGTGCCAGAACATTTCTTGTAAGCTTTGGATTTCAACATTAGTAAGCTGAGATCTTCCTGCGCTTGAAACTTGTGTGAATCCTTTTTTTAAGTGCTTGTATTAATCTTGCTCAGAACTCTTCCTCCTTTTGTCTTTCCTTTGCTGGAGGAGTTTTGAGGACCAACTTAGAAAGAAACTACAGGAAAATAAAAAGACACACTACTAATTCAATAAGATCCCTTTTGCTTTTAAAGTTACAGTAATTATTTTTTTCTTGCAGCCTGTACTATTAATTTCATTTCCCTTCTTCCAGTCCTTCTGCTCCTTGCAGACCACTGAAGTTTTAGGCCAGACTTTAAACCCAAGGAACTTTGGTGTATCAGTATATTTACCTTTATATTTCAAAAATTAATCAGGAAACAAGATGTTCATAAGTCTTGAGCAGCTTTGATTCTTTCATTGTAAACACCTATAAATGGCTGTAATTTTGGCAGCAGAACTTTACTGGCCTATGTGTTTGAATGCACAGAAGGAAAATGGATAACCTCAAAATAAGCTGAAAAATGGAAATTTCATTTTCTCTGCATTTCACTAATTTTTATTGTTTCAGGTTGTTGAGATCTTTGTCCTTTAGAACTGTTACTTATCCTAATTCACTTAAAAGCTGAATGTGATATTTGTACATGTTTAAGTTAACTTTATTCTGGAGTGAACTTTATGAAGTGGATGAGAGGGCATAGCTTTAAATGAGGAAGTATACATACACATTTGTAGCCTGTGTTTATTTTGGGCTAACTCTATGGTTAGAGTTTGCTTGCCAAAGTTTCCAAGACTTCGGTTATGGTATATTTCTTAGCAAAGATCAGATTCTTATTCCTAGAGATCTTCTAAATCAGAAATGGATACCCAGACAATGTTAAAGTGCTTGCATAATGATGCTAAATTTTTTTATGAAATAGGTGTACAGCATTTCTTCAATTCATTAAGCTGTGGCCGTTTTATTTCAGTGTATGCAGAAAGGATTTATTTCTTTTCTTTTTACATCATGACTAAATGCCATGGGGGTCAATAAAAGTATACCTTAAAATAGCTGATTAGTTGACACGCATTAAGCATTTTGAAGGGCAAATAGAATTTACATATATTGAGGGTGGGCAGTTTTGCAAGCAGTGAACTGTATGAGTTGTGGCCTTCAAAGAATTACTATAAAAATGCACTGAACATTTCCTTTCATATGTATCAGACAGTATTTTAAACCTATGCTCCTTCACCAGCTGTACTGAATATAACAACATCTGCAAAGGTACCAAATAAAAAATTGGTCATATAATTTCCATATTTTGGAAACAAATGACTGCCATGTCAGCTGTGAGCCAGTATACTAGATAACTGATTCTTCACTGTAAGATTCATTTTGAGTAATATAGCAGTTATTTTCGTATCTTCTAGCTTAAGAATAAGCTATTAAGTAAAATGTTGCAATATTTTCCTAACTTAATACCTTAGTTTCTACTGAAAGTTTAGTCTCAGGATGATTTTCAGTTTTTGCATTTAAAAATAACATCTGCATATCTTGAAATGCAGAACCTTGAACAGTAGCATCAGAAAAATAAATATAAAATTGTATTGCAAGGAAACAGCCATCGATATAATGTCCACATTAGTTTCCTGTTGATGCTGAAAGTATTGAAGAAGTGCCAGCACTTAACCCACACTCCTACAATCTTCTCACTGCAGCTCTGCTCTTATCACAACTTCTGGCATCAGACAGGAAACTTAACTATGGAAGTAAGGAAGTTTCTTCTGTATAGCTCAAAGTCCAAGACACTGTCAGGAAATATTGTATCTTTGGTGATTTCAGATCTTAATGATTTTAAGAAAAGATCATTTAAATGATATGACTATATTAAGTATTACAAGAATTACTATCTCCCTGCAATGTTCCCCTTTTTACTGCTGACATGCTTGCACGTACACGCTTAATTGCTTCTCTATATGACTGTTCTTGAATTCTCATCTGATTTTTTCTCATCTACCACTGCAGTTGCTTTCAGTATTCCTTATATATAAATAGATTTTTGAAGTGCTAAATTATGAACAGGTTAATCATTGGCAGCTTTAAAAATCATTTTGCCATTGTTTCTCATTTCTGTGAGGTTTTTTTTCTGAAATAAGTTTGATCTTATCAGGTGATAAAAGTACAAGGAATTTATACAACATTTTGGGGAGATTCTTTCTATAAAGTACATGTGTAATAGTTATAATTTTAATTTTTCTCACTTTCTGTGTTTTCAGCTTACAAATTTGGAGAGGAAGTGGCAGCACCATGAGCAAAATAACTTTATGATGAAGGAGTGTATCCTTTAAGAAGTACAGTAAAATTCATACACTATATTAATTGAGGAGGAAGTCTTGTTTCCTCCCACAGAATAAGACAGGACAAATGGGGAGCAGGACACAGGGGAGGAGGGGAAGGGTGATGCTTTGCAAATATCTGGTTAGCTGATAGATATGTATAGCAAAACTTGCATGTGTTGTCTGTAATGATTTTACAGGGTCCTAAACCATAAGATTTGTCTTGCAGCCTGGAGTTTTTCCTCTTGGGTCAGGTATGCCATTAGGTTTCGTATGAAGATCATCTTCACATCTGTCCAGTCTTACCTGAAATTATCCAGCAAGTGTACTATTGTTTGAAAATCTGTGTATCATGGTGACTTTGCATGGTATTTTTCAGTTTTAAAACACTGTATCAATGATGAAAAAGTAAACAACAAATTATATGGGTTTAATGTATTTTTTATGAAATAAAAGAGGAATTTCACATTATAGGGGAAAATAAAAAAATCAGATAAATGTGGTAAAATATGACATGGAGATGCTTTAGCTGCAAAATGGGCTGGGATGGGGGAACTGCATTGTAGCTCTCTCATTATGTGATGCTAATTAAAGAGTTACTGATCATGTAAGACCTTCCAAAATATTAGCAAAATCTTATTTGCTCGAAGAGATTTTCATAATGTAGTTTTTGAAATTAGCAAGAGCACTAAGTTTTTTTCATTGGTGGTGTTCTTATCTTGTACTATTCCCTGTAGTTATTGTAGAGATCTGAGTAGGGCAGAGTTGCACTTTTATTTTATATTGTAGGGATTTGAATTCACTATGATAAATTCACTTCTTTAAAATTATTTAGGAAACTAAAGATCTGAATTCTCAAAGATGAATAGAATCACTGTTAAATGATTATAATACAAATATAATTGGTAAAAGTAATAACAAAACTGGACTGTATCATCCAGTGTTGTGTGTTGACAACAGACATTGCTACATGTCTCAGGAAATGGCATAAGAATGGATTTTAGGCAATTCTGTAATAGCCTTGCCTTCAGGGAGGAAAATAAAAATAAAATCTGCATATAGTGTTATGTTTTTCATATACCAAATATCCCAGGTTTTGTATCTGATAAGTGCTCTGACTCTTAGAATGGACAATCTAATTTAATTAGAGCCACCTCCTCTACAGGAGGTTCTACAGGGATATTTTACTAAGGCATAGAATCTTAGATTCTTTTTTTTTTCTAACAAAAAAAGCTCTAGAACAAATGAAGAGAAACAGATCATCAGGATAGTAAAAGAGCCTCCTAATGTGCTACAAGTGCAGGCCCTTATACAGCCTTTTTTGGCTAGTGGGACAAAAGGTCTCTGTAGCCAGAGTTCTAAACCGTTGTGTCTGTAAATAGCTGAGTGCCTTTAAATGGTTTTGTTTGCAGTGTAACAATGGGCAGAGTCTTCTACAGGAGACCTCTTGCCTATATAAAATAAAACAAACCTGACTCAGGAATCAGTCTCTTTTTTTTTTACTGACTTTTTTCTTACCACACTTGGCATGAGATGGCAACTAATAAATTGGTCTAAATATTTTAGACCCTATTTGATTTTTTCCCATTATTTGCATCCCTTGAGAGTTTTCACAGAAGGAAACTGACTGTATTATGGTTCCCTTATGATCTCTAATTATGCTTAATATTTATACTGGCAGTTTGGTTCCTTAATTCTTTTAATCAGTTATAGCAACAAAAAGTCAGGAGAGTGACTACCAGCCAATAATGAAGAACGTGAGAAAGCTGGTCACAGAATACAACAAAGCTCTCATAGAATCTCTGCAGAACACCAAGAACTTAACCCAGGCACTTCCTTCCTGCCCCAGTGGACCAACAATGAAAGATGTGCACAGACAGCATGGAAAGCTGGAATACTGAACTCATTTGCTCACCACAACAGTGACAGATATTCTTAAAAGTATTTTTCTACATTTTTAGAAGTCACAGGTTTTACCAGTATCCTTCCTTTTGCAACATTTAAAAATGTTAGAAGTAAACTTTTGAATTTTAAAAACTTTTGAATTGTAGAAATACAGGAAATACTGCACAATGAGTATAAAATCATAAGGATGGTTTACTTTGGCCCACTGTTGGATTGCATCTCAAATCTGAAACTTCAGTCTGCATTACACAGTGAATCTGTAATTGTCTTGTAGCCTTCCCCATGCCAAGCACAGTAGTTTTCCCTGAGAGGATTGACAGGGTCTTATAAGCATTATCTTAAGTGTGTAATAACGCAAATGGTAATGACAGCATACCTTCCCTATTTAAATATTGATTTATAACAAGTAAGGAAAACATCTAAGGGTGACAAGCATGCTTTCAAATCGGAATTGCTTCCTAGGATGAAGTCTTACAATAAAAGCAAATGTACACTTGGTCTGTCAGCAAATACTCATTTCTCAATGGAGAACTGATTAACTTTCATATTTTATATTTTTTAAATGTAATTATACAGAGAGAACTGTGATAAAAATTAGTGAAACATAGCTAATACTGAACTTGTGCAGAGCATTTTACTTTTATAGTGTTCACCAATAAAGGAAATAACAGGAAAATTATCTGTTTTCTGCAGTGCTTTTTTTTTCCCCTCAGCTTTCAAGTAGCAGTGCCATATGCAACCTCTTACTTTGACAAAAGTACGTAAAAAGAGATTCAACATAGAACAAAACCAGGACTGAAATAAAAATAAAATAGAAAAATATATAAAATAGTACAGAAATAAAAATGTGCTTTATGAAACAGAAATTTCAGGAAATGTTTACATAAAACAAAATTTCTGTGTATGTATTTCCCTCACATTCTACGTGTAAGGTAATTATCAACTACCTATTGATAATTTTCTCCACCTGGTATGTTGTGAGATAGTCCTGGTCAAAGAGAATAAAACACAGTTGACTATAGATAGAAAATTTAGCTAGACAGTAATCTAGCCTTTTACAAAAAATAATGAAAAACAGTGGGGGGTCTAGATTTATTAGTTGGTTTTGCCTCTTAGAAACATTTTCTGAGTAAGAAATAGAATATATGCTTTACTTTATAGAATTGGAGTAGACAAATAATTAGAAAATGTGCTGAGTCTGTTAAAATAGAAGTTCTGTATTTTTAGCACTACATTTCTCAGAATCTATGATTGCTATTTTGAGTCTAAAAAGATATCTAAAACAAAGCAATGGAAGATTCTCGCAGGGAGCACTGAGTTTCCAAATTCAGCATAGTAAATGCTGTTGCTCTGCATATTTATTTCTGTATAATATTTAGAGATAATGGAACAAGATTTCTATAAACCAAGCACTGTTATCTAGGGGAAATTCCCACTCATGTCCCTTCCTGTCAAAGTTTCAGCTATTCCAGAGAAAGCCCATTTCTTGCTGAGATAAAGTTGAAGTCTAATACTGTCACCAATCAAACCATCAGCAGGAGAGATCACCTCCAGAATTCCACTTTTGCTACAATAGCATATTTTAATGAACAATGGAAAAAGCTGCAGACTGAATAAACAGACTGCTTTAAATTCACTTTCAATCAGGGAAGGGGATGGTTTTATTCCTTGGTAGAGATTCTGTAAGATAGCATGGTAAATTTTACAGGTTTGTGTTGTATTCCCGGGGAAATGCCTGTCATAAAATTCCTCTCTCCAGCATTATGTTCTTTTCCCTTTCTATTGAAGGATCTCCACATCAGCTCTTTCTGTCTAAGAATCTAGTCAGTTGTTCTTTTTTTAACAGTTCATGTTTATAGTCCTGGATTATGGTTAGAGTACCTATGGCTGAAAAGAACTGTATAACTTCTAAATGGTGAGTGCCACAGGAGGTGTTAAGTCTCCCTGTAGGAGATTAGTAATTCATTCCCAGTAGTGGGCTGAGTAAATAGTATCCATACATAGCTCCTAAAGTCATTGTGAAAATAACTATTTTTATCATTTTTTTAATACAAGTTTAAGCACCAGACACTTGTTTTTTCACCAAAGCTCCTGTGTATATTTCAAGACACCTAGTCAGTAACAGGGGTCTCTCTGCCCAGGCAAATCATGTATCCATTTTATACTATGACTTCAAACTGAGAGGATGTGAATTATCTGGCAGCATCTATGGGGAAGAGAAATTTAAAACCTTTTCTGCTCACCTGTCTCAGCAAAGCTGAAGAGAGGTAAGGATCACCTCAATCAGCCTGTTGGCCATGGTCTTCCTAAGACACCATGGAACACTGTTGGCCTTTTTTACTGTGCATTGGTGGGTCTTGGTCAGCTTGGTGTCAACCAGAAAGGACCCTAAGATTCTTCTCAGAAAAGCTGCTTTCCAGTCAATCAGCCTGCAGTGTGCCTGGATGCCCAGGCTGTTCCTCCCCGAGGGGAGGACTGCACATTTGTCTTTGTGGAATTTTATATTATAGTCTGCCCATTACTTTAACCTATTGTCCCTCTGAACAGCAGCACGCCCATCTGGTGCCTCAGCCTCTCCTCCAAGCTTTGTATCATCTGCAAACTTGTTAAAGGTGCACTTTGACACATCAGCCAGGTTGTTAGTGACAAGCTTAAACAGTATCCACCCTTTGAGTACACCACTACTGACTAGTTTCCCACTGGACTGTGGGTCGTTGATCACACGGTGAGCATCAAGCCATTTTTAGTTCGCCTCACTGCCTCCTTACCTAACCTGTACTTTGTCAGCTTACCCATGATGATTTTACGGAAAACCATGTCAAATGCCTTGCTGGTGTTTAGGTAAACAACATCCACACATCTTTCCTTGATTACTGAGTTTCATTTTGAAAGGCTATCAGGTTGCTTAAGCATAATTCCCTCTTTGTATATCCATACTATCTACTCATGAGCACCTTCCCATCCTTCATGTGTCTGGATGTGGCTTCCAGCATGGTTCCAGAAATGGTTGCCCCATCACTTTCTCAGGGATCAAGGTGGGGCTACCAACCCGATATTTTCTTTCTTCCTAACATTTTCTTTCTTTTAGTCTTCAGAAGCCTCTCCGTATCACTGTAAAAAAAAAAAAAAAAAAAAAAAAGAGAATGGCCTGGCATTGCCATCAGCCAGCTACCTCTTAACATGTGGGTGCATCCTAACAAGCCCCATGGACTTAACCTATGTTGACTTTGTTTAGAAGTTCCTTAAACTGGTCCTCCTCCAGAAAGATGCCACTGAGGTGTTAAGATACCAGGTTTGACAGTGTCTGTCACTTCAAATCCCACTTTACTGACACACTGCATGGAAATAAGCATTTCTATTTCAAAATCTTCCAATGAAAGGGTCTATTATTTCTATGTTATGCTTGGGTTTTACCTGAGGGTGGGCATAGGAATGACTGTCACTGTTCCCAGCCCATGACAGAATGATGCTGCACAAAACTTACTCCCTTATTCAGGGATATTGTCATATATTCAGGCAAACTGTATTTTTAATTCAGGCAAGAGTTAATCCTCTTGTTACTCCTCCTGTTTCATTTTACCTTCACTGCTTCTCACTATGATTAAAAAAGCCCCTTATTTTTCTTTCAAGATTAGTTGATTTTTTTCTTGCATTTAGTGAGCTTAGAAGACAACGTGCAGCATTCCTGGGAGCAACTCCAGAAACAGTATCCTGGCCACTGTTATCCTGGGGTGCATAAAGAAGAGTGTGTCCAGCAGGTCGAGGGATGTTGTCCTCCCCCTCTACCCTAGTCAGACAACATCTGAAGTACTGTGTCCAGTCCTGGTCTCCCCAGTTCAAGAGGGACGTGGAAATACTAGATAGAGTCTAATGGAGGCTGCAAGGACAATGAAGGGACTGGAATATCTCTCTTACGAGGAAAGACTGAGAGACCTGGGGCTGTTTAGTCTGGAGAAGATTAAAAAGGGGATCTCATTAATATCTGAAGGGTGGGTGTCAAGTAGAAGGGGCCAATATCTGTTCAGTGGTGTCCAGTGATAGGATGTGGGCCAATGGTCACAAACTGGAACACAGGAAGTTCCATATGAACGTGGAGAAAAACTTCTTTCCTGTGAGGCTGGTGGAGGCCTGGAACAGGCTGCCCAGAGAGGTTGTGGAGTTGGCTCCTCTGGAGGCTTTCAAAGCCTGCCTAGATCTGTTCCTGTGTGGCCTGCCCTGGGTGATTCTGCTCTGTCAGGGGGGTTGGACTCAATGATCTCCAGAGGTCACTTCCAACCCCTACCATCCTATGATTCTATGATTACTATCTGAATGCTGAATGCTATATATATTGTAGGTGACACCACCAGCCAGAGCAGTGCTCTGAAAAGCAGGGTAATCACTGGGAAGGGAATTTAATTACTCACAAACAAAAGAGTTGTCATCAGAAAAAGATAAAAAAATCTTCAGTAAAGAAAAGTCTTGAAGCATTTCACAACTGCAGAGATGATCTCAATTCAAATTTCAGCTTGATCAATCAGTTGGGATCAGCAGAAATTTGGAGTAGAGGAAGAAATGTTACTTGACCTGACTTTCAGAATACACTTGCAGCTTCTCCTTTCGGGAAGGAGGACTAGCTGGACAATATGCCAAATGTGTGAAATGGAGGAAGCCTCCCACATTTAAAAAAAAGAAAAAGAAAAAAGAAGAGCCAGAAATGTAAAATGATTTGCTCTTGTTTCATCTTGGAAAGCTAATTCCTTGAAAGCTATGTACATTTAAAGTGACTAAGCTGGTTTCACTGAGCACTGATATCTTTGAATCAGGCCCAAGATTTCTGCTCTGCAGCAAAGGATGGCTAAGGGGCAACACCTTTGTCTCCATCATACAACACGTTTGCCCACAAATACCATTTCAAGTACGGCAAGGGGGACTCAGCACATTTGAAAATTAGAAAGAAAAAGAAAATAATTATTACAGCAGAAATTATCAGTAGTATCAGTCACCGCAGCCATTATGTATGAGAGAAAAAAATCCAAATAAAGCCTTCAAATTTTAAGTATCCTTCCTATTACTTCTTTTTCTTCCAAATTCAATTGAGAGGGTGTTTAATGGCTTGACTTGTGTTCAAGTTAGCTATATTTAATAATTTGTTATGATTATTGAACTGAACGTTACTGAAGTTCATTACCTATATGCAAATCTGCATTTTAACTTCTCACCTTAAGATGAGACATGCACATCTTTCACAATTCCATATTTCAAAGATTGCTAAAATTACATTGTTCAAACTCTCTCAAAAAGAAAAAAAAAAATTTAGAAATCTTTTACTCATGCAGAGAGAAGACTGAAGTTAAAGCTGGAGCATTTAAGAGAAGGAACTGTTACAGAAGTTACAGTGCAGCTGACCTACATTGCATATGGCTTTCCTGTATCAGTACAAGATTTTAGATAATCCCAGTGTGACATAATTTTGGAAGCATAGCCAAGTAGACAGCAAATTTATCTCTTAGTTGCACTTATTGAATGCTGCTTAAAGTTAAGTAAAGTTTACAGTCATCAAATAAAAATTACCATTAGAATCATATTAACAGTGTGAGTAATTCAGTGGAAGATAGTGGGTCCTGCAAACGGGATTTTATGAATGAATTTTTGGAACCTTAATGGATGAAAGCAATAACCCTGAGATCTAATCAGCCTGACCCATATCCTAGTCCTTGGAAGCAAGAGTCAGATCTGCAAACCTCATGTACATTAAATGGCTAATGCAATTGGCCTTTATCTCTCCAAATTGCAAAGATAGGAAATTTGCCTCATTAATGCTGGGCTACATTAGGCAGTCATATTTTTATTGCTATCTTTTATTTGAGGTGATTTAATGTTAAGATCTTGAAGATACTTGGATATACTGTTTTTACCATTAAACGTAAATACACAGACTCATTCATCCTTCAGAATGTATTGTAGAAAAATTAAGTAGAAACGGAATAACAGAGAGCAGAAAAATTACAAACTCTGTAGCTTCTGCCTGAGCTCTGCTTCTTACCTTCAGTTGGTTGATACCTCTTTCAAGCTGAAAAATCTCACTCATGTCCAGACTTATTTTGATTTTGGGGCATTAGGAGTATTAAATCACTTACATTCGTGCTCCAAGAACCAGATCCAATGTTGGCAGAGAAGAAAAAGCTTGATCTGAGGTTAATTTATCATATGTTCAGAATCATCCATTTTAGCAGATCTTAAAAAAAAACAGAGCAGATATGCTC
>JANIJG010024995.1:3597-21018 GCA_024611175.1 Megaceryle torquata | reverse complement strand
CAGGGCCATCTGCAACCAGAGCAGGGTGCTCAGAGCCCCGGCCAACCTCCCCTGGGATGGGGCCAGGGATGGGGCAGTGACCACCTCTCTGGGCAGCCTGGGCCAGGCTCTCACCACCCTCAGTGAAAAAATTTCTTCCTTCCCTTCCAGTCTGAATCTCCCTCTTTTAGTTTAAAACATCAACCTCTGTCCTGTCCCAACAGCCCCTGCTCAAAAGTCTGTCCCCATTTTTCTGACAGGGCCCCTGAAGTCCTGAAAGGCCTCAGTAAGTTCTCCCTGGAGCCTTCTCCAGGTTCAACAGCCCCCACTTTGGAGCTTTCACATCAAAATGCTCATGTCCTGGCACGGGCCAGCCCCCATGACCTCTTTGGCAGTGGCTAGAGGAGGCCCTGGTGCTGGGGCAGTGAGCAGAGCTCCTCCAGCCTGCTGGGCAGCTGCCATTCCAGTGGGAATTCGGGGACCTGTGATATCTCCTGTTCCCAGACCTGCCTGCCCAGCTGCCTAGACTGGTCCCCACTTCCCCAGGGAGCAGCAGAGCCCATGGGCTGGGTTGTGCCAGCCAGGAGTGACATCCCAGCAGCAACATCCCCACTGCCCCTCCGACGCCCAGCATCCTCCCACTCCCCAGACCTGGGCACCGGGCCGAGCCCCCTCTCGTGGACGAGCAGCTGGCAGACAGGGTCTGCTGGCATCTTCCCATGCCCGGCAAGAGGGAACTGGGAGCCAAAGAATCCTGCACAGGGAGCCAGGGGGCTGCCGGTGACATTTGTGCTGGTCGCAGGGACAATTCCCGCATGGCATGTGCAGCCCGGGGCTCCCTGAGGACTCGCATTCTCCCAGCAGGCACCAGCACAGCGGGGCCAAGGGGGCTCATAACGGCCCCCTTTGTGCGGGTGGCAGGAGGAGAGGTGAAGCTTTGACGTCAGCCCGGGAGGAATTCCTTAATGCCATTCAGGCCTCCCTCGCCCCGCGTTGCTAATTGCGTTTTATGTAATAGCTGCAGCTGGGCTCCCAGTCCGCTATTGAGAGCAGGAGAAGGCAGAGCGACGGGGGCAGTGTGGGGGCCCGGGCAGCGAATCGTGCCGAGCTGGTGCCACCGGGCGCAGGGACCCTCGTGTCCTGGCTCCCTGGGGCTCAGCTGCTCGTTCCCCGGCACGGGGAGCAGCTTGCAGTGGGTGCAAGGTGCACCCCAGGGGGCTGGCATGGGTGCACCCAGAGACTGGTGCCCACTGCACACAGGGATGACAGATACTGGGAGCTCAGCGGGTAAAGCCAGCGATGGGTCAAAGGGTTTCTGCAGGGGTGAGGAGCACCAAGCGCTGCGGCCGAGCTGGTGAGGTGGGACCTCTCCCTCTGCTCCCTGTTCAGAGTTGGTTTGCATCCTTGCAACCGTGCCACTGGTGCCACCCAAAGGCATCCCCAGGTGCCCAGGCCCTGTGGCGTGGGGCAAGGGGTGGCCAGGCAGCACTGGCCCCCTTCCCCTGCCTCGTGCGCGCAATCCCCTGTCACCCGAGCGAGCTGCAAAGAAGTAATAATAATAAATTATTTTGGTATCTAGGGGGTAATTGCACTTAATGGAGACGAACGAGGCAGCAATTTATCTCGCTAGCGTTATGCGGTCGGGTTTCCAGCTGCACGAGCCTCGCATGATAAAAATAATCTATTTGCTGCCCTGTGCCCTGCTGGTGGAGCTCCCCAAATGTCCCCGCAGCATCCCCATGGCTCTGGGGACCTCCCTGCGTGCCCAAGGAGAGGAGCACCAAGAGCTGGAGGCTGCTCCCTCGTGCAGGGACCCAGAGGTGCTCGCCTCCCTTTTGGGGTGCTGCTGGCATTGCCTCGCCCCCCAGCTTGCTCCTCCCTCACCCTACTGCAAACACTGGCATGGAGACCCTCCCCCAGGCACCCAGTCACACCGTGGGGGTGCAACGCAGAGAGGGAGTTTTCCCAAGGAGGAGAAGGAGGATGAGGAGCAGAAAGGGGGTTTGGGGAGGGGGGATGTTGGCAGCCATCAATGGGAAAGACGGTGGGACCCCAGACGTCCCCTCCCCCCCACCGGCGTGGCCAAGCTTAGGCCGTAAAAAGAAAGAGCTGGTACCAAGGATAACATGCTTCACATTCCTGCGCTGTCTCCGGGGGAATTTCGACTGATCTACATGAAAAATACTCACTGCCCCCAAGGTCAAAGTGTCTGGAGGAAAAATTTCCGAGCGGAAAAGCTTTAAGCAGTGCAGAGCCAGAGCTGGCGGCTCCAGCCTCACCTGGTGTGAGCAGCCCCTGCCTGTGCCACCATGGGTGGTGACAATGCCACCATGGCCACTGTCTGTGCTACTGTGGGCAGTGTCCATGCCACCATGGCCGGTGACAGTGCCCTCCCCAGAGCTCGGCAGGGTGCAGGAAGCTGCTGCCACCACCCATGAGCTTGTTCTGCCTCCCTCATCCCCATTGGGTCTGGGGGGCTCTACCACCCCCTGTGTTCTACCAGCCCCTTTGCTTTCCTTTCCCATGGCCAGGAAAAGGTGGAGAGGGAGCTGCAGCTTTCTGGGGCTGGTGCCAGTGGTGGGGGAACTGGGCCACCCACGCACACCATCTGCAGCCATCAGAGGCACATCAGCCACGCCATGAAGCAGCTTCTGCTGCCACTGGTCTTTGGAAAGGCCGGTGCCTGTGGGTGTGAGCTGCCAGAAATGCGCTGTCCCTCTGCCATCAGCTGGTCCCAGGACTTGCAGGAGCACAGGGATGCCAGCCCTGGAGCCCATGCTCCCTGCCCTGTGCACCCAACACTCGGGCACGTGGGGTGAGCAGCAGCACCTCGAGCTCGTATGAACCCAGCAGTCCTCAGCTCGTCTTCACAGGGAGGGAGAGCAGGGGAAAGGCCCCAAGGTTACCCCCAAAACAGCATGGAGCAGAGCCACGATGGATCTGGCTCCTGTTAGACTTGTGGCCGATCTAATAATTTAATTGCACATTTAAAAATAAATACTTGTCTGGGGTTGGGGGAAAGAAAGGCTTACGGAAGAAAATTAAGAGGAATTTAATTAAGGGCAGTGCTGGGAATGTCTGTACCACAATAAAGATAAGGAGGATCAATTGCTTCTTCCTAGGATCAAAGCAAAGGGCTGGAGGGGGGAAGCAGGGCTGTCGGGCAGCTACAAAGCGCAGGGGAGGGAGGGGAAGGCAGGGAGGGAAAGGCACACACGAGAAAGCAGGAGAAAGACAGCTAGATAAGATTAGAAAAATAATTGATCGCCTAGCTCCCCGAGGGCTACGCGGAGACGCAGGTCGATCGTAGGTGGCAGAGTCTGGGGGGCTCCAAACTGTCCCCACCACCCTGGCTGCCTCCTACATGTCAAGAACCACCAGAGAGGAGCATGGGGAAGGGGTAGCACCAGCACCATCCCTCCCAGTCAAACTGCCTTATCTCAAGGTACCAACCCAGCCAGGCACCAGCGGGGCACCCATCAGGGAGACCATGGCTTGGCTGTGCCCATCCCTTTGTGGGGCAGAGTGAGGAGTGATGGGCAGGACCCAGCATAAACCAAATTAACCATCCGGTGCCTCATGCCAGGCACCACATGGCCAAAGGAATTGGCCAAACACATTGGCCAAAGACTCAGAGTCCTGCTACCCACCCCAGGCCTGCTGGAGGGTCCATGGTGGATTTGCTCTCTCCATCCCCTGTGCCCACAGCCTGGTGCCCCCCTGGCTACTAAGAGCAGGGTCTGCACAAGCCCCTGGCCGCCATCCCTCAGGCAGTGAGGGTCCCCAGGGTGGCCCATCTGGGGTGAAACCCTGACAGTGCCATGACTCGGGTGGCTCTGCGGGACACCAAGGTTTGTGACACCTTCCCTCATTGCTGTGTTGCTGCAACAGCATCTCCACAGTGCCCAGGCCAGCATCCCTCCAGCCGGGCAGGGCTCCCCTGAGGCCGGTACACTGGGGAAAAGCCAGACCCTGCACAAGGCTGCACCCAACACCATGAACCTCCCAGCCAGGTCTGCAGGATGGTGGGCACAGGGGGAGCAGGAGGCTCTGAAAAGCCACTGCCAAGAGCCTTTTCTGCATCATCCAGGAGCCTCCATCTCCCAGCCCAGTGCCATGAGGGAGCTTGTCCCGTGTCTCACATGGGAAGGGAGTGCTGGATCGCTGGGAGCTGCAGGGGAGGGCGATTTTCCCAGTGTATCTGGTTGCCTGTGAATGCAAAGAAGCACCCGGACGGGTTTCTTGAAAGGGCTGGACCTGGTGAGTCCCAAATTTATGAGGCTGGTACCCAGCCAACCAAGGCAGTCCTGACGATCCAGTGAGGCAACACTTTGCATCTTTAAGCACCCAGCTCACTGTGTGACCCCGGTTTGTTCGGGTGTACAGTGGGAATGCCAATACCCATCTTACCCACAAGCCCTACCGCAGAGTTGCCAGGAGGGCTGCCGCTCGCTCACGGTGTTTGCATGGGTTGGGACATCATTGGCATGTCAGGAGCCAGTTTTCATCCCGTCTGGGAACTTCCTGCAGTGGCACTGCCCTGCATGTGAGCAGCACTGAGCCCCAGCACCCCCCTCCAGTCTCTGCCTCCGGAAAAATGGGCCCTTTTCTTGCCTCACCTGTCTTTGCAAGAAGCCGAGCCCGCACCTGGGGAAAGCGGTTCAGCCGGCTCCGGCGGGGAGGGACGAGCTGGCAGCCTGGCAAGGAGACAGCATCTGGGTGTGCCACATCCCCGTGGAGCCCGATCGCGGCCGTGCCCTGGCCGGGCGATAGCAGCCGGTAGCCCCCGGCGCAGGCAGCGGGCGAGGGCCGGCTCGGCCGGGCGGTTGAGCCAGTGCGGCTGGTTTGCCGGTGTCTCCATGGGAGCTCCACCAGCTTTGCGCCTCCCGCGCCTGCTTTGCACCTATATGAAGCACCTGTGAAGTGTATGTGGGGTTTTATTGCCACATGGCAGCTGCCTACGCAGCCGTGCCTGGTGTCCCCAGGGGCTCGGCAAGGGACGGGCTGTGCTGGGCAGGATGCTCCGCTGTCCGGTGAGAGCATCTGTGGGTCCCCCGAGGTGAGCGTGGCTCTCACGTCCCACCAGCTCACACCAGGCACCGTGGGGAGGATGGTCCTGCAAATGATGGGTAGGACAAGAGATGGCTGGACAGTCCCCCAGCTGCAAACCGTGCTCCAGCAGTGCTGGCAGAGCACAGCACCCTCTCCCCAGTCCCCTCTGGCCCATCCTGCTGCAGAGAGGAGCAGAATCCCAGTGCTGCACACCCCGGGACTGCAGAGCTGCTGGTCTGGACAGATGGGCAGAGTCATCCTGCTCAGAGGAATCCTGCAGGATGCCTCCTCCAGCAGCTCGAGCAGCATCCCAGTTCAGGAAGGCACTGGGGCTTCAGGATGGCTACCAGCTCTGTTACCTGGGTCCCCTGAGTCCTGGGGTCCAAGATTACATTTGTAAGTCCCAGGTTCAGATGAGATGCAGCCATTCCTTGTGCTCTAGGGAAACAGGATCAAAGTTTCTGGGTGCTGCTTTCTCCCCTTTTTTGGCTGCTCCAGGCTCCAGCAAAGTGCCATTGAAGATGGGAGGACTTTCATGTGGGGATTTCTCTTCTTCAGATCTTCAAAGAAATCCAGCAATCAAACGGGTAGTAAGTGGAGGCACCTTGGGAAAAAAAAATGCTTCACTTTGAAAGCATCACATGCAAACGAAATGTCTAAACTTTGTTGTTTAATTGTTCTGGCACTCAAAGTTACGACAAAGTGTCTTAGAAATGTCGTTGGCACGGGGCCCACAAAGCGTCAGACAGACACAAAAATGCTCAAGCAGAAAACCTGAGGGGGGAAAACTAAACCAACAACAAAGACCCAACAAGAGGAGATTTCTCCAGGAAGGAACATTGGTGTGGCTTGGTCACGGCCATCGAGAGATGACAGCCAGTGGGAAGCTGACAGAAAAACCCCAGAGCACCTGGGCCACCCACACACATTTCTTTGAGCTGCTCCATGCCCTGGGCATCGTTAGGAGCTGGCTGCTAACGAGAGCAGGCTTGTGGCCCTGCCAGTGTCTCCTTCCCACCAATATGAGAATGGTTCTTGCAAGCACCAGCTGCACCCCTGCACTGCTTGCTCAACGCTTATGTGCAAGTGGCTTTTGCTGCAGGGCTGTCCCTGGGGGTCACAGGCATCCCCTCCCAGGGTAGGCACACGTCTCCCCACCTCCCTTCCCACGCTGCATCCCCCCGAGCCTGCTCTGCCCCAAATGTGGGCTCAGCGCATCCGGGCTCCCCAGCACAAGCCTGGACAGGAGCGTGGTGCTGCAGGGTGACTCAGGGCCCTGACAGCTCCCCTCTGCTGGGAAACCCAGCCCAGCCTGGGCAGGACCTGCTGGGAGTGCCGGCAGAGCCGCTCGCTTCTGCTCCTCCACAGCCAGCTTGCTGTTGCCCTGGCCCCAAAATACCCTTTTCTCCCCTTTTTCAGGGTACACGAGGCTGCTCGTGGATGTTGCACAGGGACGTGGCTCCCAAAGCAGCCCCGTGATGAGCAGAGATTATAGGTCTGAGGTGGTGCACAGTGCAGCACCCCTGGGGTGCAAGTGACCCACCAAGCCACAGCCATACCAGCACCCCAACATCCCTCTCCCCAATAAAAAATAAAAATCCCTGGAAATGCCCAATTTTCATGCCTGAAACTCCCCCCACCTGCCCTCTGGAAATGGCTGCAGGAGTAGTCCTTGGGGTGCAGCCTGTGGGGATGCACCAGCTGCCTCCAGTAAGAAGCCAGCACCCCAGGACCAGCAGGAGAGGGTCCAGGCTTTCCCCCAACACCCAGATAACCCCTTGGGACAGAGACAAGGGACGCTGGCAGCGGCCGGTATAAATCCACAGGGCAACACGCCACGCTCCACGCACTCCAGCATGACCTCAGCATCCGGGACAAATTACCTCTGGGTGTTCCTCCCCATTTCCCTCTCCCCCAGCCTGCCTAGCAGGAGCACAGCTCTGCTCCCACACGCCAAGGCAGCTCTGCCTGTGCTGGCAGCAACTGCAGCAGGTCGGCTGAAGTCACCCCCCCGAAAATGGCATTTTCTCAGCAAAATGCCACTGAGGTCATTCTCACCCGCTTCAAACACCCACGGCGGGGATGGGGTGAGGGGGCTGCACTAAGCGGCTCCCGGCAGCTTGGGAGGCTGGAGGGAAGCAAAGGGTTTGCGAATCCTTGGGATGAAAAGGCTGAATAAAAGAGAGCCGTTAATAATAGTGGTGGCCTGAAAGGGGGGGCTCAGCCCCCAGCCGTGGGGAGCAGCCGCTGTATGGGGGGCAGAGGCAGTGGAAATCAGGGCTGGGATGAAAGGAACGTTTCCAAGGGCTGGCAGGGGAATGCCAGCAGCACGGGCACAGCGCAGGGAGGGGGGCACCAGCAGGGATGGGGGATGGTTGCTGTGCCCAGTGTGTGTGTCCCCCACACCTCCAAGGGGCATTTGGGCTGAGGCTGCCTCCTGCACCCACTCATCCAGCCGTGGGAGTCTTCGAGGGTGTTTCTCACCCTTGCACATCGCTGTGGCCCAGGGCAGGGTGGGTGGGGGCTCCACTCACCTGGGGGAGCTGCCACGAGCCAGGGCTGGGCTGAGCTGGCCCAACACTGCTCCTAAACCAGCACAAACAGCAACTGCCACCAGCTGGGACACGCGTGATAGGATGATCAGCGTGTGCCTCTCACCCAACTGGTGTCCAGCTGGAGCTGCCGCAGCTCAGCCCCGCTCTGAAGCCAGCACACAGGAACATTTTCCTGCAAATCATTAATAACACAGGACTGCAGCACCCCAGGGTGCTCCAAAACCCAAACCCACAGGCGCTTTCCAACAAGGATGCTCTGAAACAGTGGCTGTTAAAAAGCCAGCACAACTTGACCTCTGCCTTGGGATGCTCCACGCCCCAGCCCCACGGGGGCTGCAGCCCCAGCTCACCCCACCCCACCTCAGCAGCCCACTGGGGACTGGGACTTTGCCCTGGTTAAGCTGGATGCCCTGGGAGCAGCTTTAAGCACTCTGGTGTTTCTTAATGGAGCGGGAAGCATGCAGGGAATGCACGGTGGGGGGCAGAGCGTGCATGGCCCCCCCTCAGCTTCAGCCTCATGGGACAAGGGGTGGCATTCCTGGCAGGCAGCTCTCCCCCCCGCCCCTGCAGCTCAGCCTGTCCACGGTGGGGCAGAGGAGACCTGACACAGCTCTTCCTAACCCAACTGGAAACAGGTTACTGGGCTGTTACTGGTTTCAGTGCTGCAGCGGGAGGAGGAAAATAAATGCAGCTGGGGGAAAGGGCCAGAGAGGAGACAGGGAGACACCCCCGTGGTGCATGCCCTGGCCAAGCTGGGGGGAACTCAGCCTCGCTCGGTCCTTCCTCCTGCAGAGGCACCTGCAGGTGCTGTTGGAGGGGACAGAGGCCACCCGGGAGGCAGCTCCTGCCCCCAAGACCTGCAGCTGTTTCACAAACCTAAACCCACCCCCCCCCCCAGCACTGGGAAAGGGGGTGGGAGACACAGCCTGGGACAGGCAGCACCCATCACACCTCCCTCCCACCCCGCCCCGAGCTGCGGTGGCACAACAATCAAGATGACAACTCAGAGCTACCTTCTGCTTTTAATTTAATGGTCTTCTCCCGAAGACTTTGCAGAGAGGAGGGGAAAACACACACCCCAGAGAAGGGAAAAGGCCGGCGAACATGCGGCAATAGTGCAACGGAGCTTCGATGTGTGGCACATGAGACAACGGCACCGACACCTCCACCCCCCCTAAAAAACCATCTGTGAGACCGTTACTGAGCCCGACACATCTCCTGCTGCTGAAGTTTAACATCAAGGCAGACAAAGGCAATAAATAAAGAAGTGGTGCCTCACCCAAGGAACTTTTTTTTAACCTCCTTTCAACATGAAAATAAAAAATAATAATAATAGTAAAAAAAAAATGTTGGCATCAGAGCATGTTCTCAGACTGGGGTTTCAGCCAGATCCAGTTGGGTTTCTCAGCACGGGAGAGGGAAGAGCCAAGGCCTGGGCAGTTTGGACCCTGCTGCCAACACTCCCCAGGAGCCCAGCCCACAGGCAGCACCTTGCAGCCCCTCACCAGCACCCTGCTACATCTCCAGCTTGTTTGAGGTATATCACCTGCCCCCTCCGTTACCTTGTGCAGCCAAAAACACAGTGCAAAGGAAAAAAAAAAAACCAAAAACCCTAACCCCTTGTTTTTCCCCCCGGATGAGATGAGCCTGTTTGCAAAGGGAGGACAGCAGCGAGAAGCCTCAGGGACCCCCCAGCCCCTCCAAGGGGCCAGTGATCAGATGATCACTCGAGGCTTTGGTCCATTTAATGTCCTGGCCCTAAGACATCCCCCCACCAGTGCCCCACAGCAGCTCCCTCCCCACCTGCACACGCGCTCTCCCGAGGCTGCAAAATAAATAACGTGGGACATGGCTCAGCAGCACCAGCAGCCCCGGGACAAGGAGGGCTGGGCCCCCTCCCCAGCACACCCCACCCCGGGGAGCCCTGCTGGGAAGTGCCCTCAGCTCAGCTTCATGCCGATGGCCAGGGCACGCCGGTAGACCTCGGTGACATTGTCACAGCCCGCCAGGGACAAGCTGCTCTCTCCCAGGGGACTCCGGCAATGGGTGACAGTCCAGCGGCGCAGCCTGCGCCCTTCCTCCATCTCCTCCTCCTCTTCCAGCCGGAGCAGGCTATCGGCAGAGACACAGCCCCGCATGGTCCCACCGCCGTGGGGGACACGAGCGGGCAGGTCGAGCTGGTCGAAGGACTCCGTGGAGAGGATGCTGTCCTCGCTCACGGCGCTGGACGGGCGGGCACGGGGAGCGTGGGGCAGGGGCACTTCGCCAAAGCCCCCGAAGCCCTGCCCAGGGGGACTCTCTGGCTCAGTGCTGCTAGAAGAGTACTTGCCATTGTGCTTGAGGATGCCTTTCCGGCGAGCTGGGAGACCTGGGGATGCCTGCTCGAGGGAGGAGGTGTCAGCAAACACACTCCCCTCAAGGTCCAAGCTCCCCGTGTTCAGGATGTCCCCAGACTCGCTGCACTCCAGGGATGAGTAATACCCCGACTCCCTCGTCGAGGGCTTTTTCAGTATTCCCTTCTTGGGCACAGCCACGGGCACGGCTCCGGCACCCGAGCTGCAAGACAGCAGCCCAGAGGAGAGGACGCGGGTGAGACCCACAGCAGCCACCTCATCATCCTCGCCCCTTGCTTCTCCCATGGGTGCTGCTGGTGGGGGGCCAGGACCGGGCACCTTCTGGTCGCAGGAGTTTCTCTTCTTCAGGATGCCCTTGGGCCGCTTGAGGATGGACTTGGAGGGGTTCTCTGGGGCCAGGGCCACTTCTTGCAGCGTGTGGGAGACATCATTCTCCTTCTTGGACTTCTTGAGGGAGCGTTGGCGCTCCAGAGCCACGCCAGGGATGTGCTGCTTCAAGAAGCATCGCACCTTGGAGCCATTCTCCAGCAGGGGCCGGGAGGAGCGGCGAAGCCACTCTGCCACCGTGGCCAGGGGAGAATCGTTCTCCCGCAGCAGCTCTTGCTCCCCGATGGGCATTTTGTATCCCCAGTTCACCCACCAGTGCGTGGCAATGTCCTCAATGGTGGCACGGCGCTCTGGGTTCACCATCAGCATCCACCGGATCAGCCCACAGGCATCTGGGGAAGAGGCAGGTCAGGCACCGAAGGAAACACGGGGAGCAGGGATGCAGAGGGTGGTGGGGGTCTGCCTACCTGACAGCTTCGTGGGCTCCCGGTAGTCCCCACTTGTGATCTGCTTGACCAGAGTCTTGTAGTCATGGCCATCAAACGGCATGGTGCCATGGACCAGGATGTAGAGAAGAACACCCAGGGACCAGCTGTCCACCTGCCAGAGGGACAGATGAGCCTTGAGGGGAGCAGTAGGACCTGGCTGCATTGGTTCCCACCCCGTCTGGGCAGGACCCCTCACCAGAGCCTCAACAGCAGTTCCCAGGGTGGGGGAGTTCAGAGCGTGGGGCAGGACCAGCTCTGGCCACCTGCATCCCACCCTGTCCACCCCACTGCAGCCACCACCCACCAACCATGTGGCACTTGGTCCGAGGGGACCTGTCACCCCAAACCCCAGAGGCAGTGGCTCTGCTGGGAAGACACCCAGCACTTCCTCCTGAGTCCCAGAGAAGAGGAAGAAGCAGGACATTGCCCCGCGCAGAGGGTGAGGCACAACCTACCTCTGGGCCCTTGTACGGCCTCCCGTTGATGATCTCCGGCGATGCGTAGAGAGGGCTGCCGCAGTAAGTCTGCAGAAGTTTGTCTTGCTGGTAAACATTGGACAGGCCAAAGTCTGCGATCTAGAGAGACGTTCATAGCCGTTATCAAGCAGGCAAGTTCCCTTTTGCGGGTGGAGCAGCATTGCCACCTGAAGCTCTCCATCTGTGAGCTTGCACAAAACCAGGGCTGCCCTCAGCACCCTGGTCCTGGGTGCTCTGTCTCCTCAGGCAGCAGCAGCAGCAGCCTGGCTTTCCCCCCTCAGGCTGCCCCTGCCCCTCTCCCAATCCCAGGAAGCTCACTGCAGCTGCCCCACGGCTCTGCTGGAAGCAGAGGCAGCCGCAAAGGTGTGGTTAGAGGGAGAGCTGCTGGGCTCTACTCCAGCTCATTCACAGCCACACAAGGCTGCTTCGGTCCCTGCTCCACCTAGCACGCAGCGTTTCATTACCCTCATTACACCATCACCTCTCAGTGAGCAGAAGGTACAGTGCCTGCTCGCGAGCTCCCAATTGCAAAATTACCCCTTCCAGAGATAAAGCCCCAAAGCCTGTTTGTCACCGACCGCAGCAACTCCCGGCTGTGGCCGTGCCCTCCCTCCCCAGGCAGCTGCAACACTCCTGGCCGAGGTGAAAAGCATCGCTTGGGGCCAGCAGAGCCAGGAGCTGCCCCGCACCACCCCGCACCAGCTTGGCCAGTGTGTACAGCGGCCACGGCTTTTACTGGAAGAGCCCTTTCTTATCCAGCCAGTTGCGTGTTGACCTCAGCATTCAGACTTTGCCCCCTTATCAGCACTCAATTACACATCATGGCTTGAACAGGCAGCGCTGAGGCTCAGCCTCCAGGGCCTCTCCCGCTCAGCTGCCAGGTACAGAAAACAGGGGCCAGGCACCCTCCCAGCTCCTCATCTCCTGGGCAAACAGCAGTGCAAGCCAATGCCAGCACCCCAGAGCTGACAGAGGCTTCCCAGAGCTCCAGAGCACTGTGTGCCCTGGGGGGAGCGGGGTGTTGTGGCCATCCCCAGTCCACCCACACTGGGCAGCATCCCTTAGAAAGCTTTGCTGGCTGACACCCGAAGTGTGGCCGGGCTCTGCCAGCCTCTCACCTTGATGTTGCCATTTGCATCGAGAAGGATGTTCTCCAGCTTCAGGTCCCTGTGAACGATCCCGTTCTGCAGGAGAGAGGGGGAAGGAGGGGTTAGTTTTATAGCATGTTTGAGGAAGGGAACGCCAGGCAGTGCGGGAAGGTCACTGCCATTCACTGGCACCACATCAGACAAAGAGGGCGGAGTGAAGGCACTCAGAGGAGCAGTAAACAAACCTGGGTTCATCAAGCATGGGCTGTAAAACACTTCCCAACATGGGTGCTACCAGCTCTCCACGCTGATGGAAGCACGAGCCAGGCATCACCCTGCACCAGTGCCTGGCGCCAGGCTGGGTTTCTCCACCCTTCTCAGCCCCACGCCCATGAGAGCAGCTGGTGCCAGCTCCCACCGGGGAGCTCCATGAGCAGAGCTCCATGCTTTGCCAGAACCTGCTTCTGCCCAGCTAAGAGAGACCCCAATTCGCTTTGGGTTCAGGAGGTGCCCTGCAGGCCCCCATTCCTGCCAAGAGCACGCAGGTACCTAGGGCCCAGGCACAGCCTTACAGCATCCTCCTGGGACACCCCTGAGGGTCCTTCCAGGGCAGGCACCACTCTTCCCACAGCCTTGGACAGGGCTCTGTAGCTTTACATCCCTCTCAGAGAACAAGAGAGGTGACCCAGGTCTTGGGTCAGCCCCAACACCCAGCCCTGCGTGTCTCCCTCTGAGCGGGCGGTACAGGAACAGGTAACTCCTTGGCCAGGTCACCCCACACCTCAGCAGTGGAAAGCCAAGACAAGAACTTCCCAAAGGCTACTTAGCCACTGCTGCACCCTTCAGATAAGAGCCAGGATTAACCCCTCACATCCCAGGCCAGAGTGAGCTTCCCCATCGGGCACTCCCTAGTCCCAGCTGCTTCACCTCTGCCTGGAGCCGGCTCTGCCCGGCACTCAGGAGCAGACCCCCCCGCTCTGCCCCCAGTTAGGTGCTGAGAAGCGTGGTGCTGCCCCACCTTATGGCAGTAGTAGACGGCGGACACGACCTGCCGGAAGAAGTGCCGTGCCTCCTGCTCTGTCAGCCGCTGCCGCTCGCTGATGTAGTCGTACAGGTCCCCCTTGCTGGCGTACTCCATCACGATGACGATCTTGCTGCTGTTCTCAAACACTGTGTGGAGATGGGAAGCCAGAGGCTGTGAGGAGGGAAGCTCGGAGCTAAGGGACTTCTCATTAATGAGGAGGTGGAGCCCCGAGTGACTATCATGCTGCCACCCCACTGCCTGTGCCCTCGAGCTGGTTTGCAAGACAGAAGGTGCTGGGATTTCTGCAGGTACCTGCAGCGGCAGGGGGATGGCCAGAGCTACCACACCTTCCCCAGTGCCACCAGGGCTGCTGGCCAAGCAACCTCTGCAGCCACAGAACACAGGAGAACAGGCTCTGCTCTGCGAGAAGGTGACGTGTGGTTCTTTGCTAAACAGAGCCTTGCCAAGGGGGAGGGCAATGGAGCTACCAACTGGCACAGGCCAGTGGCCCTTCTATGCGTTCCCATTGCTCCCAGCTCCAGCCAGGAGACAGAGCGTTTTCTTCCTGTTTGCAAAAAGCTACTTCAATATTTTTGAATTCCAGCAGCCAGTGTGACTCAGTCCTTTGCAAACACCGCCTCAGGAGCTGCCAATCCGCTCGCTTTTGTTTGGAGCACAAAAGGAGCCTGGATCCCTCACACGGGGCAGCGATAACGCAGGCACCGGCCACACGCCGGCACCGTGCCATGAACCCCGGCAGAGCCAGCCCCGAGGAAGAGCAGGGGGCACAGTCGTGTTTGCAGCCAAAGGACTCTGTGTTTAAGCAATGGCTGATCCAGCTGGAGAGTTGTTCCAAGTCTGGTTGTAGCTACAGCTTGAGAAATTCCCCTTTGGTTGGTGTAGCCCCAATACCCTGGGAGCAAAGCCCAGCTCTGGCTGTAAAGCCAAGCCCAGCAGCACCAGGAGCTCTCCCAGCACCGTGTGGTTTGTGTTTCCTATGCCCCAGGGGAGGGAATGAGGAGTACTGGGATTAGCTCCTGCCTCGGGCTGAGAGCAGAGCCATGGAGATTCCCACTGCTCCGGCACTTGCCATGGCTGGGGCGAGTACCCAGCACAACCAGAGTCACAAACTGCCCTGGGCTTTGCAGGGGACCCTGGCCACCGGTTCTCCCCCATGGCACAGCTTCTTGCCAGCAGCAGCACTGAGAGTTTGAGCCTCAAAAAGCCACATAAACATTTGGAGACAGCTTCCCTCTCCGGGCAGGAGGGGATGGGAAGAGGCTATTTCTGGAGCAGGTACTTCCCTTCGCGCTGCTCTGAACGCAGACAGGGAAACCACAGCCCAGCAACATCTGCTTTCCCTGCCAGCACTGAGTCACCAGCACAACACAGGCAGCAGCAGTGTCTGCCCTGAATGAGCAGGGAGAGGAGAGCAGCCAGCACTGACCCCACCACTGCAGAACCTGCCCCTGTACCAGCCCTGCAGGGGCTCAGGGACGCTGCTGGAAAGGGGAAGGGAGAGGAAGGCTCACCTTCATGGACAGCGATGATGTGGGGGTGGTTGAGGGAGGACATGATCTCAATCTCTCTCCGGATATGGACAAGGTCCTGCTCATCCTTGATTTTGTCTTTCCGGATTGATTTGATAGCGACCTGCAGATGAGCACATGCACAGAGGGTCACCCGGCTGCCAGGGCCAGCAGCACAGCAGCCTCCCAGAGCCTGGAGCAGAGCAAGAAACCCACCCCTCCCTGTCAAGAAGAGGCTCACAAGCCAGAGATCAACAGCCCAGCTCTCCACCCATGTGTGCTGTATCCAAGAGCCACCCTGCACAGCTCTGCCGAAGCAACTGCAGTAAAAGGGAACTTCAGCAATTTGGTTTTCAGACTTTCCAAGTCCTGTTGCTGTGCACAAGGGAGAAGCTCCCTCCTGCCTTTCCCCAAGGGAAGCCTGCTGCAGTTCCTGCCAGAGAAGCTCCCCAGGCCTCCTCCTGCAGGTAGCCCAGCCCTGCTCCTCACTGCCATGCCACGGCTCACAGGAGCTGTGTCCCAGGCTACAGCCACCGCGGGACCGCGGCCAAACAAAGGAATGTGACCTGCACACATGACTTGCAAGATAGCAACAACAACGTCTTCTCGGGGTCATGAAGATGAAAAAAAAAAATAAAACAGGTTTCGTTTTCCTCTCAAACATTTATTTCAAGGAGCTGATGATGTAGAGGTAAGGGAAAGTTTGGTATTAATGAGCAGATCCCTCCTAGGCACAGGACTGTGCTCTAGCAGGCTGGGAGCCCCAATGCCAACTATGGGAGCTCCTTCCCAAGGCTTTCACTTGGGTTTTCAAGTTATCCTCAACAAGGAAATTGAAAGGGGAGGGGAAAGAAGAGTAAGTGCTGGAGAATAGATGCCTTCTAATCCTCTTTCAAAGGGGCTGGGGAGAGACAATGTGCTCCTAGGGTTGAATTTACAACTGAATCCAGCAGAACCTCTCTTTTTCTATCAGACAAGAATGCGGAACAGCATTAATCCTGTAAAGGGACCCCTGCACTGGTCTCCCAGCAACAGGGAGAGGGGCCACGGACACCCACCAGCTGCAGCTGCCAGCACAGGAGCGATGCTCATGGCTACGCTGCACAGAGACCCTCCTCCACTTTTGGCTGTGCAGGGCAGGTGCTCAGCCTCATCTCCTTCTGATTTAGGGGAGTCAGAAACCTCACTCCTCGACACCTACCGAGCAGCAAAAGGTTCAGGGCACATTTGCAACCCTTGCTAAGCAAAGCCCATCGCACCCACAGCACGTCACCAGGTGATGAAGCAGAGATCTCAGCTGCCACATCAGGGTCTTCATGGGAGAAGGATGTGCCAGTTTTAAGGGCTCAGATGGGCATGCAAAAGAGGAGAGGTGACTGATAGAGCCCCTTTGGCCCCAGAGGGCATCTCTGCTGCACGGGGCCACTTCAGGCCAGCACTGGCCAGGGCAGGGGTTACTTTCTGTGCACTGGAGAAGCATTGTGCCTGCACCAGCCCCAAGGGTGGAAGCAACCAAGCAGAATGGACTCTGGCCAAGGAAAGTTCAATAACCCAGGCCCAAGTTTCTGTATAAAACAAAAGGCAGCACTTAATAACTTCTCGAAAACCAGGTATGCTTTTCCGTGACCTTTGTGCTAGGTTAACAGGTTAAAGTTTAACAATTTTTTGCTCCAGCCCCCAATTACCTGACCCCCTGCTAAAATGAGGGCAAAGCCTTTATACAGCAAGTCAGCCTGCTCCTGCCCTCCCAAATTCCTCTTGACTCACTCTGTTCACCTCCCCCATAAAGCTCAACATCCAGCTCAACAGCCTCCACATTTTGGGGGGGGGGGGAGCCTGCAGCACATTTGCTCACGGACCAAGATGCTCATGCACACGCTCTGCTGGGCCAGGGCTCAGGGCAAGACCCACTGTGCACGAAAAGACAAAGTGGCTGCCAGGAAGCCTTAGGAGCTGCCACTGGCTGTATTCAGCAGAGAACACCCTTTCCTATGAGCCTAGCAGTTAGTGACCTCCGAGGCAGATGAGACTCATGGCAGCAGGAACAGGTTTAGGGCACTGTTAGAGCCCCAGGGCTCTCCTTGCCCACAGACAGGCTGAGTAACAGTCACAGTGCACAGCAAGGGTCCACATCTCATTCAGAGTGCGATGATTTACCCACCTGTCAAGCCCTGCTGAGGAGGCTAATCCTTTCGCCATCCCATCCTTCCCCAGGGGTGCCAAGAAGTGGCTTTGTCCAAAACATCCCTACCTAAAGGGGCTGACAGCAAAAGGTCTCCCCATGAGACAGAAAAGGCCATCCCTGGCCACCTGGAGATGGGAACCTGCAGCTCCAGGGACAGACACTGCCCCAGCCTACAACTTGCCTCCACCATCAGTTATGAGAAGAATCTCCTGCAGAAAACAGCCCCACTGTTTTCTGTCCTGCTGCTGGAACCTACAGAACTCGAGAGTACTTTCCAAGTCAAAAAGGCTTTTAATTAAAAGGGAAGTTTTTTTTTTTTTTTTGGGGGGGGGGGGGGGGGAACAAAACATGTTTTTACACTAGG
>JANIJG010024994.1:0-27834 GCA_024611175.1 Megaceryle torquata | reverse complement strand
GACAGGTTGTCTATGGGCGTGTTAAGGGCGATTGACAGGTTGTCTGTGGGCGGGGCTAAGGGCGATTGACAGGTTGTATATGGGCGTGTTAAGGGCGATTGACAGGCTGTCGGCGGGCGGGACCAAGGGTGATTGACAGCCCCCCCCCCGCACCCCGCCCCACTCACAGTGGACGTCCAGCGTGGCGGGAGGCGAGCGGGAGGTCCCCACGCGATTGGTGGCCTCGCAGGTGTAGGAGCCGCCGTCGGCCGCCGCGATTGGCCGCAGCAGGAGCTGGGGGGCGTGGCCGGGGAGGCTCCGCCCCCCCAGGCTCCAGGCGTAGCTGTGGGAGGGGGGCTGGGCCGAGTCCTGGCAGCTCAGGGTCACCTCCTGCCCCTCGCTGAGCGGCCCGGCCGGGGTCGCCTCCACCCGCACGTTGCGCGGGGCGTCTGGGGACAGGCCCAGTATAAACCAGTATGGGCTCTGCACGGCGCCCCCGCAGCCCGCACGGGGGGCCGAGGGGCCTCTGGAGCCACTTGGGACCTCCAGAAACCCCCCTAGAGACCCCTGGAAACCCCTAGAGACCCCCCCCCCAGAAAGACCACTTTAGATTTTTCACACAAGAACCATTAATGAGTGCTCCTCCCACATTCCCCTCACACTTCTGGAAACCTGTATCTGACTTGTGGCCTACAGAGATGTAATTAATGTCTCAGACACATTGTATAACTCTCCTCTCTGACATCTGCAATAGAACCTGTGAAACCCTGATTTGCAGATCATAGTAAGGTCACCCTTGAAAGAAACTGGTATTTCTATTTATTAAGTAGAATTCTTACTAACAAAAGTGGGCCAGATGGATCAGATTCTAAAATAGCTATGTATGACTATAGTTCTGCTAATGGTACCTAGAAAGGGAACACTTCATGTCTTCAAGGAGCTGCATGTGTTGAATTACAGTGTTTTATTGTCCCTCTGGAATAACAAGGATTATTCCTCAAAAGCTGCAATTTTTCTATGTATTTACTAATAGACCCTTGAACTAATGCAAAAGCAGGCCTCTGGTAAATCATGCCTTCCCCAGATGATTATCATTATCTCACCAGAATCATTCCCAAGGGGTGAAATAGCCAGGTGCATGACACACATATTCTCTATCAGATCAGAAATGGACAAATCAAGTTCAGTCTTTGAATTTTTATAGAACTGAGCTGGTGGAAAGCATGTATAACTTAGTACATTTAAATCATTCTATTACCAGATGATGTATTTACAACATTATGTATGTGTATGAATAGATTATTTATATCTTTTTATTTCCAGCAATTGGGTAGTCATGTAAATACAGATGGACAGTTGCTACATGCATAATATCAATTCGCTGAAGTCAAGGTCAAGGGTGATAAGGGACATATTCTAATGGAATAATTTTGTTCTTTTTAACCCCCTGGACTCTTTTCTTTTCTTTTTGCAGCTTTCAGGACTGAAAAGCCTCTTCCTTTAGCTTCACTGGATTGACTGGGAAGATATTTACTGGCAGTAGTAAAGACTTCTCTAAAGCATCCTGGATGTTAACACAATGAAGACAGTTTGCTGTCATGCTGATCACAGCTTTAGGTAAGTACTGCCCAGCTCAGAACTGTGAGAATTTCACAAGGTCCGGGGTCAAGTTAGTGGCTCCTTTTTCCTGCCTAGAGATGGTCACTTGTTTATGAGTTAATGGTAGTCATATGAAAGATATTTTTTAACAGTGCTAAAAAAGTGTCACATTCTTTTTTTAGAATGGGTGTGGATAAATCTGCCTCACTTGCAGGATTTACCTCCATATTAGCCATATTAGACAGACAGACAGAAAGAAATGAGCTAGGCTGGTGGAGGGCCATCCCAATGGCCAGGCAGCTAGAACACATCATATGAGAAGAATTTGGTTTGCTTGGACTGGAGAAGAGAAGGTATAGCAGAAAAAAAACCAAACTAAACAAACCAACCAACCAAACAAAAAATAACAATTAAAAAAAACAACCTAGGTATCTTGTGAAACCCCTTCCAACCTCAATTATCCTAGTGTGTGGTTTTTACATAAAACAGTATAAGTAATACCATGCCTACTGTTTTGATTGAGCAGTAACTTTCTGAACAGGCACAAATAAATATAAAGAGAAGCAAAGAGAAAACATAAACCAGTCCAAGATAAAGTCCAAAATGTTCATATAGCATGATTTTAAAGAAAACTGAGGAGAGAGAACCTTTGGTCTTGTCAGAAAGCATCTTGGAATTGGAATGGGAGAATTCCAAGTTTTGCCCTGTGTCATTTAATTGCTGTCCTGTTCCAGAACATGTGCCTTTCTGACTCTTCTTAATAAACAAGCATGATAGTATCAAAGGTATAATGTGATTGAGGTTTCCTAATCAAATTGATATGAAGGCTCCACATAATAACCAACTGGTTCAGAATTGGGTCATGAGCAGAATTTGTTAAAGAAAAATCTTAAGTTCTAATTCTCCAGAACTTTTATGCTGATGATTTTTTTTTAAGACAAGTATAAATTTATTCCTCAGCACCTTGCTTGGAGGCAGACAGGTCAATATTACATATTTATACTAAAGCCTCAACTGAGAATTTAGTTATATTTCCCAATCCTGTTATAAAATGCTAATAGTTGGGATCTTTCAAAGAAAACTTAATTAAATAGTTCCCTAGTGCACTAAGTTAAGCATTGAAACAACTAGCATGACATAAATCATTTAACAACCTTTACAAATGCATTTTTTCACCTAGATTTTCATGCTTCTGTGTCTTGCTTGTACTTAGGATCATCTGATTAATTACAAGAAAATTTAGAGCACAGCCGTGCATTCTGTGTTCAGAACATACAGATGGCTGAACTTAGAGATTTCATGAGGATTGAGTGGCAGTTTGCTTATTATCCCAGGTTTCAGCTGTGGTGGGCAGCTAAATGGTAGCAGGAAGACTAGCATTGGAATTTCAGGGTGCTCAAGCACAATAAAACTCAGGTCAAGCAATATACTTGCATACCTTTAGCACATAAATTCTATTTGACTGGTTTATTATGGTAGTCATTGACATTATTTCATTATGTCTTGATAATATTTCATCCTTGGCATGCATGGCACTTCATCCACAAGTTAATGCAACCCCTCTTTTCTATTTGGAGAATAGAGAGGGCTTGATGAAAGTGAGGGCTGTTACCATACCATGTTGGCCAGGTAGGTGATGGTGTGTAAAATAGTGTCCTCTACTGCATGAATCAAGATAACGCACTTGCAGTAGGCTACCCTCAGAGGAAGGCAGACTGGAGTTGAAAAAGCTTCTTCCCTTTAAGTGAAGATAGTAAGCTGCAGCTTTTCTGATTGTGTTTGCTTGCTGGATGCTATCCAGGACTTCTATTTGATCAGGACCTTAATGTTTTTTTGTCGGGTTTTTTTTTCGTTTTGGAAGTGATTTATTGTATAAGGTTTTTCTTGCAAATTCTCTTCTATTGTCATGCAATTTCTTACTTGTGATGTTCTCAAAACCATCAAAACCTGATCTGAAGGTAACATTTTACCTATTAATGGGAATATGATTTATCTTAAGAAGTAAAAGGTTGAAAAAGCCTTGTGCCTTGAGGGGCAGTTTGGTCTGTTACAGAAGTCTGTGACAGTTACTGATATTGTTGCTCCATAAAGATAAAGGAGATAGTTAATATGCAGCATACACTGTTCTTTCATGGAAATGCTTCTGTATTCATTTCATTCTTGAAAACACATGAACAGTATCAAGAAGCTTAACTCTGGCTTCAAGTAATCCACTGGGTATCTAAGGCTGATGGTAGCCCTGATTTTCTCCTGAATAAATCAGTTTAGTTTCACTGACCACATTATGGTTACACAACCCATAACAGCAGAGGACAAGACCCACTGCAGTTAATTTAATTAGATGTTAATGAAAGCAGGGTTTCAATACTGTTGACCACTGGCCATAGTGTGGAGAAATTCAATATATAGCAAGACATAACCAAAGGACATTTCTGCTGTCCCATTATGTTCTGTTACCTTCCTGGATACACAGACCTGTGTGGACGAATGGTCACATGACAGTTTTAGCAATGCACAATAAAACAACATTTTGAACATTATTCAAAATGAAATGTAATATTTATTTGGCTTTCATACCTCTTTGAGTGCTGGAGGAATGATGAGCAGGCATTCTTAATCCCTTTCACAAACTGGAAAAAAAAGGTATAGTTCTCGGCATGATCATAAGTTAGAAAAGTGTCCTCTCTGTCAAACTCTACCCCGTTTGCTTAGGTTTATTTCTACTTTGGGTAAACTCACAGCTTTGGGAAGAGAGCTTTGAGTCCATGAAATAAATGTTAGAAATTATTTTTTAGAAATTAGGTTTGAAAAAAAAAATTAAGAAATTGTATTGATGGTCCATTCTTAGTACAGACTTTGATACAGACCAGTTGACAACAACTCTGAGCTTATGCAGTTACAATATGTCATGCCTTCTTACTATATCCTCCTCCATTTTCACCAGTAAGGCTGATGGTATGTTAGAGTATTCTTCTGCCATGTTGGTTTTTTGCTTTCAGGCTTTTGGAGACCCAGTAAGAAAATAATTTGGCAGATATGACAAATTTAATTTCTGAGTTTGGTTACTGCTGGTCTTGACAACCATGTAGTATCCATCACTTGAACTTGCCTGCTACTATTTCCCTTGCAGAAAGCAAATTACAATGAAATTATACTTAGAGGAATGAATTAGTAGGTGGAATTTCCCAGTGCCTAATAGATAACAGAAGCTGTATGAGTCCATTGATCTCAGAGAGAATAATCTGGGAAGTATATGTTATAAAAAGGCAACATGATGACTTGATTTACTGTGGATAGAGGCAGATCACATGCCATAAGTGCTTGTGAACACAGTCGTGATATTTAATAGCTTTCATGCTGCTCTGATAAGACTGAGGCAAAGAGTGAATTTCATCTCCAGCTCTTTGTAGAGATATCAATGCAACAAAACAGGATTGGAATGCATTCCCTCTGACACATCATTCCTGCACTCAAAAAGTAAACTATTACTTTGGAAAACAGCTTTTTTAGAAAAACATATTTTGAAAAAGAACTGTTTTGGTCAGCTTTTCTGTACCAACAAGCCCATGTGATGAGAATATTGCCATATAGTAACACTCAGACTTTGATAGGAAGCAATTTCCTTGCTGCTGACCGAGCAACATTTTACAAAAAAAACCCCAGACAAACAAAAAAATCTTGTGTATACTTTTTTTATGACAGGCGATGTTGAAGGGGAACCTTTTAAAAAATAAAAAGTTTACCATTAATTCTTATAAGTGGATATAATCTTTGATCGTGACATTCTAAGGAAGCAAAAATATAGTCTACACATGTATTAATGGTTGTCTGACAATTTGTCAATAGATAAATTACAGTTTTGGAAAGAACAAAATACATTTTTCATAACATGGAAGATACTTGGAGGTTTTTAGAGGAAATTTTAACACCATCTCAAGTAGCAGCCAATACAGAAGATGACAGCCTATCAAACGAAGCAAGGCAGAACTCCATTATGTCAGACATCTAAAATCTCTGCTCTGTCTGACACAGGGAAGAATATGATTGGAATTTTCTGATTGACCTTTTTCTGACTGAAGCTGTAAGATTTTTTTAAATATAAAAGGAGTATTTGATGAAATTCATGGAAAGCAGCCAACCTAATATTTAATATTCCACATGACTGAATAACACTACTGATGGATAATATGCAATTTGTTGGAATATAGCAAGGAAATTAATGCATTTTTTCCACTTATATATATAATTCACTTTGTAAATTAATATTAATTATTTTTCTATTAGATACAAGAGCAAATAGTAATTAAGAGACATAACATGAAGTATAGTTGGTTTATTCTGTAGAGATATTTCTCTTTTCTAGATTTTGAAAATTGGTCACTGATGCAGTAACATAAAACTGATATACAAATATTTTGGGACATGACTGTAAAACAAGGGCATACTGATGGATTCAGAACAGCATCTTCAGTATAGAAATATGATAAATAATGTCTCCAAAACATAACCATGAAAAACCTTAGAGGTTTCTGAAATCAATTTGCAAATAAAGAAAAAAACTCATCAATCTTACATTTTTATAAGAAGAAAAATCTTATAGCATATTCCCCCCCCCCCCTTAGATGCTATAGAGAATTTTGGACATAACAAGTCTTAGGAAAACCTTTGTATTTCACATCAATACCAAATTAGTTTTCTTGTCTCGATTTTTGGACTGCAAGATCATGTTGGTGCTAATTTTCATTGAACATTTGTTTGAAAAGTGTTTATGCTATTTTTCTCTGCAATTTATGCTGTTGTTCTCTACTCATCAGCTCTTTTGTTATTTTTATGAAAATATAACCCCTCCAAAAAAGTTACTTTAATACAACATAACTCTAACTTGTCTTTGCGATTTCTACTCTATACAAATTTCCCTGGATCACAAATTTACAATCTCTTTTGTCTATTTGATTTTCAGGATGTGAGAGAATCTCTAAGCCACTTCTCATGGCACATTTTCCCCTTTTTGGCAGCAGCAGATTTTATGGCTATTGTGTCACAAGCTATGCTGCAGTGACACACAGCTTTGTAAGGGCATCCAGTCCCTACCAACTTGCAAAGCTCAAAGAATATTTTCATACTGACTTGGTAAATGAGTCACAACCTTTGTGAATTGCCTGAGGGCACAAAGCAATTCAAAGGAAGAGTCATTTAGAGAACTCATCTTTCCAGAGTACTGTGCTCTGTTCACCAGTTAACAAGTGTCCTTTTGTAATCGAAGTAAAATGGTGATTTCTAAAAGTGGGGAATTATCATTCTGTACATGCTGTGTTCTTATGGTCTTACTTAAGCATAAGCTGTTGGCCAGTAGCAGAAACAGGCTCTCTGGTTTGACTCACTCTGTCAAGTTTTATATTTAAGCAAGTTTATTTCCTCCTCAGGTAGCTAGAGGTAAAATATTACTTGTTTAATATGATTAATACACATTCATTGGATATATGGAGGATATTCTCTTCACCAAGTTCTTAAGAGGTCTGGCAAGACCTTTTTAAGCTGTATGAACAACCACTTCAGGCATCCCTAGCAAATGTCTTTGTGAAAAGTAGGTTAGGAGAGTAAGGGAGAGCGGGGGTGATAAGTAATACTTTTAGAAACTTCCAAGAGCAGGTTACAGGAGCTCTCACAGTTTCAGTCCTGCATCTTTTCTGTCATACTCCAGAGTTACACAAGTATAATTTAGATTAAACTGGAAATGTGGAAACAATTCAGCCAGTGATGCATAAGGAACAGAAACCAATTCTTCCCCTTCTGATCTTCTGTCAAGCTAGAGTAAAGAACAAATTGTATCTCTACTTCCATTATTAAAATATGGTTCCTAATATTCAAAGGGAAGTAATCCATGGGATAAGAAGGCACTGTTAAGACACAGGTACTTTGCAGGGTGGCACAATGTCTTTTGTAAGCCTAATGGAAATGCAACATGACAAAGGTTTTGTTGAATATCAGGGAAGCTTAAATGCAGACTTCAGCTGGTTTTTTTTCAAACAGTGCCTATTGCAAGTGTGTGCTGCAATAACACAAAATCACTGTCATTAATAGTATAGAACTATTTTACATGCAGAAGTAGACTCAGCAGGATGGATTATTATTAAATTGTAGAAAACATTAAAATAAACTGTGGGAATTGAGGTGACTAATATGGATAAAGAGTTTTTAAACCATCAGGCGAAGTTAAAAATAACATTGGAGACCACAGTACCTAGACTAGACTTGGGAGAAAAAAGTGAATTCTGTCCTTTAGTTGATAAAACAAAACATCAAATCAAACAAACACAAACCCACAAAAACAACAACAAAAAAAACCACAAACAAACACAAACAAACAAACAGCCAGTCACTGAGCCTATTATCAAAATGCTGTCACAAACTGCTTTACCTGTTTCTTCATACTGGCTGAGGCCCAGACAGAAAACTTGGGATATCCCAGTCCAGTTTCACTTTGGCCTTCTGATTCTTGCAGAAAAGTAGGTGAGAGAAGATTCCACTTTCATCTTATCTCACTGAAAATTTTTAGGAGAAGGAGGTATGTATTTGCAGTGCTGTCAAACTGATAGTATTGTACACCCAGTGTACACTTACTGCCAGAGTTGATGGTGGACCTGGCATTCTGACCTATTGACCATCTGCCCCTTACCCTGATGTAATGTAACTCGTATGGAAGATATAAGATGTCTGGGGCTCATTTTCTGAGCTATCAACAACATCTGTTCCCAGATAGCCAAGATTCATGCACAGTTTGACCTCACAGCCTCATAGGCTGCCTATGGCAACAGTAAGATATTTGGTGCCATGCTGTGAAAACACCCTGGTTGCCCCTTAGCAACTGACCATTCACGTTCAAAGTGGTCAAAGCCACTGGAGTCATGATGGTTTCTTACCAGACTTTGGTAAATCCTATGTGTAGGCAAAGAAATTACACTGATGTCATTGCCTAAGTAAACAAATATGTAATTCCACTGAATTGAGAAATTGGCTCTGTACTCTTATTGGAATAAAAGATGATGGATGATTAAAGCAAAGGCAGCTAAAAGGCAGGTACAAATTAAAGCAGAAGCCTCTAATCACAGAATGTTAGGGGTTGGAAGGGACATCTGAAAATCGAGTCCAACCCCCTGCCAGAGCAGGACAAAACTAGATACAAGAGAACAGCTCACTATGCTCATGTTCATGGTAGATCATTTGTTGTGGAGGACACACATTATTATTCCCAGGGTTAGAGCATGCTTTCCTAACCCAAATGTATAAGGAATTTCTCTCCTTTGATGCTGCTGCCAATTTTTATTTTATGATTACCCAAAACACATAATACAGGCCCTAGGCAGAAGGAGGGTAGGGAACAAAGAGAGAGACTCAAGACTGGTTAGACTACGAATCGCGTGGAGCAAGTTTGTTGAGTGAACATTTGTTTCACACCAGTCTTACTGATGTTGACTAGGAACATCTATACAGCCTCCCTCCAAGGGCACTCAGTGCCTGTTCCCCTAGCTGCAGACAGGGGGCTGACTCTCAAGGAGCTGTGATAGCAGGATGGCAGCAAAGGCAGGTATTACAAATTCTGTCAGGTTACAAATATTGCTTTCTCAGGTAAAAAGGAAAAAAAATGACGAGGGATCTTCACAGATATTTATTACTTATATTATCACCTTCTCTCCTTCAACTACAGAAGCAAGGTTCATTTTTCCTTAAGGCATTGTATAGTAGGTTTTGAAATCTGCAGGTGGAAGGCACAGTGCTGTTATTATTACTTACTGTTGTAAAAGACAACACAGGGATTGCCTTGGTGAATCTGTCTCTCAGAGTTAGGTTTGAAATTTGCTGTCCTCAGCTATCTGGGTGGGTTTTACGAATAACTTCTGGTTATTTGTAATATATGAAGCAATAAATGGCTACTGAGAAAGATTAATAGCCAAAGTGAAGCTAAGACATTTCATCGATCTCAAAAGCCATTTATTGCAAGTATATGAAAGCAATAGAAATTATTGCTATTATACAACAAACCATAAAAACATAAAGGAGAAAAATGCATCTTTTTCTTCTTGCAGATGCTGAGAAAGTGCCCTGCACATTCCCTCTTTGCTGGATTTTCCATTGAAAACACATGCTGGAGGCACAAGCAGGATCAATAACATCACACACAGCTTTAAATACTGATTAAATGATCAAGAACAGATAGTTTGAGGATAAGATGAAAAATTGTTCACAAAAGCAGCTGGTGCAGAACAGAATTGACTGGACTGGACAATGAGGGATTTGTGTGCAAATACCTTTGAAGTTTTCTGGCTGAATTTCTGTGCTTGTTATATAACCTTTTGATTAATTGAGCCTCAGTACCAGGTTGTCAGCTGCAGCTGAGGTTGTGCCTGGCATGACTGAGGGGAACTGGCACACCTGACTGCTGTTAGGCTTTATTTTGTTCTGCCCCAAGCCTAGGACAGAATAAGCCATATGAATACTTGATGGACTGGATATTCCTGTGCTGGTTCTATAGGCTGGTTCTGAAGGACACCTGAAGGCTGTCCTTCAAACTAAACAGCAGTTTTGCTTCATACTGGTTAGAGCAGTCCAAAGGTGGTTCTAGCTTCAGGAAGACATTCCTGGAGGCCAAGTCCCCTGGTCTTGCCTTTTGCATAAGGTGGGAATAAAAGCCATTCTACTGGTCTTGTGCCACCCTGAAAGATACTTACTTCTGGGGAACCAAGACATCAGGTACATTAGGATATGTCCTGGTTTGAGTTAGAACAGAATAATTCTGTTCAGTGATTTTACTTTTCAGCTCAGTCTCTTCTAACTAAATGCACTTTCTGAAGTTAACGGCATATTTTCACAGTGTCTGCTTTTAGCAGTAATACTGGTTTTTTATATATTCATATATATATTCCACATTACTATTTTCATTAAAGCTGTTCTACCTTTCTTTTCTAATCCATAAGTCTCCCTTATTCCCTTTCTCTTCCCCCTTGCGAAGGCAGAAGGGTTAAAAGAGAGCATCTGTTATAGGTCTAGCAGACAATCCTGACCCTAAACTTTAACAGATAACTGGAGGTTGTGACATTGAATATGTGAGTGAATCTAGTCTTGTAATTTTAGGTCCCAAATGGAAGAGGTCTTATGTGGGTATTCAGAGAGAATTCATGAGAAGAAGAGTTTCCCCCCATATGCCATGCAGGATTAGTATGGAATGGCCAGGATTAGGGAAGTTTTACTGGGGAAGCTTGTGTGCAGGTACTTTTTTGTTTGCTTGTTTTAACCATTTTTCCTAGCTATGCTCCTACAAATAACACTGTTTAATTTTGAGTAGCTGAATTGAAATGATTTACCTATCCTTGTGAGGCAAAATAAAATTGGGAGTTATTGCCTCTGAGGTACAAGTAGCTGAAAGGTAGCTGACTCCTGCATCTTGAAAGGGGTGTTCATGGAAACACCGATGAGAAAATAAAAACTTTCATGAAGTCAGTAGAATCCTACTCAATACTGGATGGAGACACTGACACTACCTTGTACTCTTTCTGCTTCTCCCTGTGAGCTATGAGAGTTTCTTTACAGGATACTCATGTACCTAACTGCTTGCTAATCATAACCTTTCTTCTTTGTTTTTCTTAATATAAATCAACTGTCTTTACTAAGAGTGAAAATTTAATAACATCTTATAGATCCAGATGAATCAATAGCTCTAACAGGTTGGAAGAGAGTTTTGCCCAGTTAATTCATTTGAATTATCAAATTCTGGAGACATACTGCAGTTCATGGATTTTATCATGCCCAAGATGGCTTTGGCTTCATCCAGGAGGTAACTGACGATGCCTAATTAATGACAAATGTTTCAAACGCATACTTGCTGTAGCTACTATAGAAACTGAGCTAACTCAGCAATTTATCTTTCTTCCTGGCTTATTAAACACTATTTTGAGCTCTACTAACATACAGATAACAATCATGTCTTCAGGAGTCTGAAAATCAGTCACCTCTGCCCGTGAATTAGTTCTAAAAAAAGACAGGGAAGCATAAATATCTACAGTCTGTAAACCAAACTGCAGCTCAATTCTTCAGGCCCTGTATCATGTGAAGGCTGAGGGGCTACTGTCTCCCTTCTGCTGATGAGCTCTCTTGGCAAAATGAGCTCTTTTGGTAAGAGTTTCTCTCCTGCTAATCTGCATGTACAATGTACAAGATTCAGAGTCAACTATGTTTTCTGGTTGTATTTATAACTTTTATGGCTATACCCTGGGTGTTGACTGTTTCTTCTCAGAGGAGTATTTCCCAGTATAAAGGAGTCCCCAGTGGCAAAACACATAGATATTACTAATGTATCCATCAGCAAATTATCTAGGCAGCAATTACAAAATCAAGACTTCAGTAGTGCAAATAATTGATTTTTTTTTCAGTGCAGTAGCTGAATTGAAGTTAGAAAAGAGGCTCAATTGTAGGGTAACTGGAAATAGAAGTGTTTTGGTTTTTTCTCAGAATGCAAAAATGTCAGTCACCTGTGTGTGGTATCACAGTTGAAACTTAAAAGTCTGCCTGTATAAAGGACTACTTCCATCTGCCAGGATCACACCCTACTCACAGAATTTTCAAACTAGCATAGCAGAGATGGACCTTAGCAAATGCCCTTTTCCCTTATGTTTCTGACTATCATGTGAGCAATAAAAATCTGGATGAATTTTGGAAATTAAATCTGCATTTTTATTAGCTTCAGTATGGCTCCCATTGTGTTTTTTAACAAAAACTTTCTGATACCCTGTATGAGATTTGCCTCAGTTTGTATGTAAAACACCTTTGCTCTTCACCTCTTGGGAGGTCAGGTGACTTTACTGGATGATCTGTACCTTTCAAAGTTCTTTCAACTATCTTTGTTACTGATTGAAGGGCTTGGCAGAAACATTCAGTTCAGCTTTGTGATCTGAAATTGATTGCGATCAGACTAATTCTAATCAGCTCTGGCACAAAGTAACATAGGGCCCTCTGCCAAGAACAGTCTGATCTCAGTTCTTGAGAGCTTCACAGTGGAGTACTGCAGCCCTTGGGCTTCCACAGAGAGCAGTTGTTTCCCTAAAGTAAGAATGGAGAACAAGTTGCTGGATTAGCAATGTTTTTATTTTGGAGAGCCTGTATGGAATATGGAGACCAGCACCTGGAATGCTCCCAGGAGATTTGGGTTGTTCTGTCTTGCACAGGTGGAATTTCTGAATGCCTTTCCAATTCAGTGTCAGGAAGAAAGAACTACAGTGGCCCAAGCATGACATACAGAAGATAAATCCCCACTGGAGACAAATAGACACAAAAAATTGAAAAGGTTAAATTGTAAATATTGTATATTACCTCTGTTGCTAGTAGATCATGTCATCTGTGTTCTAGCTTTATGTTTTATTGAGAAACATTTCCAGGATAGTTGTGGTCATGTCTCTGTGGTGAAGAACAGAACAAAGACACTAGTGGATTACCTATCAGCTCTTGGGAACACTGGATGACTGTTTTGGAGGCATTAGGTGTTCAGGATGGATTTTTCCTGCTGATTCATTAACTTAAAGAAGGATTTAAACAATGTAGTTTGATTCACTACCCCATGGATGGGAGAATACTTTGTCTTATCAGTGTTTCCTTTCCTTTATAAGGAGTTCATAATGATCTTATAAATCTCTGTAGAGGAAATCTTAAGAAAACAGCCAAATGTCAGAAATACAAGCAATCTCAGGCTTAAATATCTGCCTGTATGTAGTTAATTATTATGTTTCTTTAATATAAATTTAAAATGTAGTTACTTATTATGAGGTAGTTCTCTGAAGGATGGCTAGTACTACTCTGCAGCTTATTTTCCAGTGTGAAATTGCCTTAGGCATAATGTTAGACTTTATTACACACATTATATTTTAAAATGATCTTCTATGCAACTTTTTGTAGTGTTTTCGAATGAACACCACTAAAATGAATGAAAATAATAAGAAGACCAATAGGTACTATAAAGACAATTTGTGTTATGAAGACAATATTATAATGTCAAAATTAAAGCAGTTCAGAATCAATTGGAGGATGTTTAGCACTTATCGTGTAAATTTGGCTCTCTAGGTTTACAGCTTAAATTTCCAGTAGATATGAGCCTCCTGAGTAATGCTGGAAGTGATTTATTTTGATGGTGGCTTACTTCACTGTGTGAAACAAGCAAAGCTATCTCCACCTTGCAATACAAGCCTATTGTGGGAATACCTAGAACACCGAGATAAAGGAAGTCATATAACTGTCCAGAGTGATAACAATAGAAAGAATCTCATTATCAATCTCTCTGTATGTATATATGTGTGAATACACAAACATATATTTCTGGATAGATATTGACTATGACAAATCTAATAATTAATTGAATTAATGAGACGATGACTCAGAAATTCCCAAATACTAGACTTAGTATTGGATTCATTTTGGACTCGTATCTCCTCTAGTCCTAATTCTCCAGTGGTGAAAAGAAATCCATGTGTTTGCATACTGGAACATTACTAGGTTATTTTCCCATTTGTATACAAATAAAAACAATCCCAGTCTTTGATCTTGCCTCTCAGTGAGTTCTCTTCAAAGGAAATTATGCCATGACAGTTTTGCTGTTGACTTCAATTGAATCTAAATTATGTCTTCTGCTATCTTTCCCTACATTTCAGCTGATACAGTAAAGAAATATCCAGCTGAAACAGCATAGGATATTTAATGAATGACAAAGAAAGTGAAGATTGTCTAAACGCAAATCGGATTACCCTAAAGTAGCCCCTGATGGGAGCTATCTGTGCCTGGAGTGCCACCTAGTAGAGTTCGTACAGAAAGAATGCAGGAACTGGAGATGCAGCTGCAGTTCCAATGAAAACATATTAGATGATTGAAAGATGTCCTGAAGAGAACAGTGAAGAATCCTCTGATAGTCTTTCAGATGAGGACAAATGAAACTATTATTCAAAGCAGATGCAATGAAATCAGTCTTTAGACAGTGGATATGTAAGAAGATTATGAAGATCAGAAAAAGGCACATGCCTTCATAAAGAAATACACCGAGAGGGTAGGTAGAAGATGACTCTATTGAAGAGATCAGATCTCCTAAGCACCTGGGGAAATTATGAAGTTTAAGTTTATCAGTATTATAAAGACAATTGAAGTGTAGTATACTGTAGTATAGTGTAGTAGAAAATCAGTCATGACTAGAACACCAGTTTAAGAGAATACATTGTTTGGAAAACATGAAAACAGAGTCAATGGCAACAGAACAGATGTAGACGTAATAGGGTAATCTGTAAAGTAATAGGAACTGAGATTGGAAGATAAAACACAGTGTTGGGGCAAAAGTGAACAAGTATAAGTAGAGTCTGGAAATCAGAAGATTCCTGACATGTACACCTGGTGGAGTTTGATATTTCTATGGAAAGAATGAAGTGACAGGTGCCTATAATGACCAAAAACCATGCCTGAAGATTCTGAAGTTTACATTTCTACCATTCAACCCCATAAAGAAAGGAATGCCTATATGTGGTTTTCCACATACAGTAAACAGCAAATGTATATAATTTTCTGATCATCTTCAGAAATGCAAAGCTATCGCATCCCTACTACTTTTGTAAGATTCTGAAGTACTTGGAATATAAACTGACCTGTGACTTTAGGCAAGCAGATTTATGGTCATGTATGATTCATAGCAGTAATGGGGCTCATTTAAAAATTGCAGTATCTTTACCTTTGAATTCTTTCAGGTTTTTCAGTACCAGGAACACATAATTTGCTTTTTATTACAATGCTTTCTCAGTGCTGCCACAAAGGCAGCAGCAGTTGGCAACTGGCAGAAAGCTTTTCTCTATCTTGAAATATTTATAATGGCTAAAGAAACAGTAGTTTCATAGACTGTAAAAGTATTAAAGCCTATGGCATTAAAGCAATTTCTGATTAACAAAACCCAAACAATTGAAAAGGATATAAGTCATACACACACAAAACTCAAATCTTTAAACTGCAATCCTTCAGTTCCCTCCATTTCACCCAAACTAAATTAAAATGAGAACCTTCAGGCAAACCACCATTAAATGAAAACTCTTAAAAGGAGAATGTACAATCTAATTATAGTGTAACAAATGTGTACCTTTCATCTACAAGGCTGGTACTCCAAAATTTTAATAGTCAATTATGATTATATAATCTGTTAAAAAGAATAACCAAAGTGCTATAATGAAAAGGAAAAACCTACAAAGAACATGAAAGACATCTCCAATGGCACGAAGTGGCCTAACAGTAGTATGCTATACAATTTCCTTTCTCCTGCAGCTTGTATTTAAACTATGTTGTACAGAGAGAGGTGCTGGCAGTCACTCCCTGAATTCCCGTTAATATGTTCTCTCTGGCTAGCAGCCACTGAATTATTTTTTTACAATATCCCATGAATCCAGATTATCTGGAAATAAAAAGCATGAGGCTCATAACTAAATTAGTAAATCATGGTTGAGGGAAGTACTTCCTTTAATTTTGCAGGTCATTAATATATTATTTTCAAAAATCTCTTGAGAGATTACACCCTTCTTTTTCACAATTTTTAATTACATAATGACACGATTAGAAAAAAGTACTGTGAAGTGATAAAGTGTGAACGAAGTCATGGGATAATTTTTATTCTGCAAAGGAGCAACTAAACCAGGACCTTTCTACCTGAAAAGATGAAACTAGGGGAGAAATGACAATTCTATAATATCATAAATGATAGAAAGATGATAAATAGGGAATCTATCAACCACATTTTTAAATAACAAGAAATTAGGGGCCTCAAATGAAACAGAATTTGCTTTATTCACTGAGCAGGTCAGATGAGGAATTTTACAATAAGATATGGTGGATAGTAAAACTATTCAGACTCAAAAAGTGAACAAACAAATTCATTAAAGAAAAATATTCCAGTGTCTCTTAAACCAGTAGATGCTACCCTTTGGAGGCTGTGAGACTGTACTAGAAGGGCATAGTATATATATAGCTACCTTGTTTCTACACTCTTCTCTAGACATCCACATTGACAGAGACAGAAATCAAGTCAGCTGATTGCTGCAAATACTGCTTTTGTGAAAATTGCAAACTACGCTAACTCTACTGCATTTACGGCAAATTAGATACACCTTAAAGGGCACATGCTAAAACTGTGAGAAGACTGAAATCAGATGTATTTGATCCAGTCCCTCTGTATTGTCTGTGATCACACACCAAGTCTAAGAGATAAAATTCTGTGTTGATTCAATGACTTTTTGGTCAATTTTCTCATGTATAATATCTACACTCTACCTGGAGTTTACCTTTACTTAGATTTTAATCTCTAATCTACAATTAAGTCAAAGACTCTAATAATTGTGATTCCTGGTGTAACTGTTGCTAAAGAGGTCCAAGAAACCTCTCTGGTACTTTCATAATATAACCTGTTCCAAGTACCATTTAACAAAACTATTTTAGTCACGGTATATTCCTTTAATCTATGCTAACATTCCTTACTTCTTTTCAGGATACAGAATATAATTAGTGCAAAATAATGTTTTTATTACTGCCTTTTGAGAACCCTCACCTTTGAGAACTTGGTTGCTGTTTTATACATTTCTTCTTTTAATATGGTATTTACTTACATGTTCAGCCAACCTCAGGCTCTGAAGATAATTTCCACAGACACTCATATATCTACCAAAGCGTCTTTCAAAAATTCCTACCAATACTCTATAAAGGCCTCTTAAAAACTTTAACTTTCTTAACCAATATTTTGAAAAAGAACTGAAAATATGATTGCAGACAAACTAGCATCTTCATGTGCATGTGGGTTATTTTCTAGTGCTGAACTGCAGAGTGTTACATGTTCTCCAACAATTCTTGTGAGCCATGATTAATTGCAGATGTTAATAAGAATGAATAGCCTAGCGTGAGAATTACTACATGAATATGTCAAACAAGTTACAGTGCTTTTTCTGACAGTTGCATCATCTGTGAGGCCAATGAGGAAAGCAAAACAAGACAATTACTGATTAAAGCAGAGGCTTAGTATAGCAATTCTGGAAAAATATACCAAACTGTATCAGTTCCAGTGATTGTTCTGTCCTGCCTATCAAGGCACTTGTGATAAGGCTACACCCACTACAAGTTTTCATTTACAAAGGAATCTTATATTTCTTTTTGTTTTCCACTTTGTAGATATTTCACTTGCTATAAATAGTTTTCCAGTGGAACACGTTAAACAGAGCAAGCAGGAGACAGGTCTCAAGCATCTCAAATCACTTGGATACAGTCAGTTAGACCCTAAATCTGACAAAATCTATCCAGGCCTAGATTCAAGGTCCAAATGATGCAGGGTAAATGTCTGAACTTGAGTCTGCTAACTTTACAGGGAAATGCCCTATCAGTCAATTACTAATTGCTTTTAGCAAGGGAATTTATTTTATTCAACAAAAAATATTTATCCTTTCAAGACTAACATGTGAATTTCCATGCAGCATCCACAGGTTTGACTTTAACCATCACTTTTCAAAAACGTTTGTGAATGCTCAAGCAGTGATTGCAACAAAGCGCTCATCTAAGATGTACTTACAGATGAGTGTAGATCTTAGACCCAGTTTGCACACCAGAGAAATTTTTCTCTTTTCTTTTTTTTTACAATGCAGTTAGGAGTCCAGCCCACAAGGATCCAGAATTCAGGGTCCTTCTTGCATAGATCGTGCTGCCTGAGGAAAACATTTTGCCAAATATGCTGGTGAAATACCTTTTAAGAAAATAATAATACTGTTATTGGAGTCATGTTGAGCTCTATTTTCAGAAGCATCAGGCACTCGCTGTTTCCCATGCTTTAATTGTTTGTTCACGATTAAAAGCCTGAGTTATCAAATTATAAGTATATATAGATTGGAAACATTTGTAATCATTAAAAACATTTTGTTCACATCATTTTAATTCAAAAACATTAGTAAGAAGACAGCACATATATGAAAGACTCCAATCTGCTTGGGTTTGGGTTTTCTCTCAGTAGCATGCCATTACTGTGGCATGTATCCAATTAATGTTTAATTGGGAGAAATCTTACAACTGCTGCAGGATGACTTTTATGGGGCAGTTAATCAAAGTATCTTTGTTTGTTTCACAGTGTTTGTTATGTATATTTTAATAAAGTATTAATCTTTTCCAGAGTACTACATACAGAATAGAATATAAAACTTCCTTTGCTTGATGTACTGTGGACAGATTAATTCATTAACATGCTCCACATTGACATAGAATTATAGGAATACAGGAAAGCAGAATAATGAAAATGGCACTATTATTTCCCAAGTATCTGTGGTTGTGAAATTTAATTACAGGAGAAAACTGGCTATTCTCTCCACCCACCACACTGGTTAAATTGAGATCTAAAATTTTGATGTGGCTGCATACATGCTTGAAGTTAAACCAGAAGACACCTGCGCAAGGAGTTATTGCAGCACATGCAGTTACCCATCCATTATCTCCTCCCGGGCTATGGCCTGTTTACACAATTTGCAGTTTCCAACAGGGTTTCTTGGAAACAAAAACATGCACCTGGGAAGGTGGTGCTTCTGGAGGAATCCTTGATCTTGAACTCTCAATTTCAAAGGGAGACTTAATTGAGTTTAAGCACCTCACGACCTGTGGATTAACGAAAATGGGCTAAGGAAAAGCCAGTTGGTAATACCGGATTGGTTTTGTTTGTTCTGGTTACGGTTTGAAATGCATCAGGAATTATGCCACGTTCATGCAAATAATCACCTGCCTAATTTTAAACGCTGTGGTTTATCCAGTAAATCCAGTGGACTGGCGAGCCCGTGACGATGAAACGAGGTGGGGGCACAGGGGCAGGTAGGGTGGGATTTAATCTCGCCCAAGGTGCCTCTCACGGAAGGAAACCGTTCGCTGCCGGGAGTAGCTTGGCGGCCGTACCTACTGTCAGCTGCTCGGGCGCCAGGCAACGCCGCCGCCCCGGTTTCTCGCCCGATACTAGCCCTCCCCCCTCCGCGTTCCCGTTCGAGCGGAGAGCGCAGCCCAGCTGGAGACCAGTCGCGGCTCCCACGAGGCCCCGGCGACCGCAGCTGGCACTGCGTCGGGCGCGCCCCGCCACCACGCTACTGCCTTCGTGCTGGGAGTTCACCGGGAGCGAGGAGGAGCGAGCGCGGGGCACAAACCGGGATTCGCGACTGACCCCTGGTGACTCTTGGGGGCGCCGCGAGGTGCGGCAGGGACGGGCGCCGCCGCGGTAAGGCCGCGCCGGCGAGGCGGCGGCGGGCCGCGTTGCCATGGCAGCGCTGCCCCAGCCCAGGACTTAAGCGGGCGGCGACGGACTACCGAAAGAAGCAGGGGGCGCCCCGGGGCCCGGCCCCCCGGGAGGCGAAGAGGTTAAAGCGGGGCGGGCTGGCGTGTGGGCCCAGCGCCGCGGGATTCGCGGCCAGGGGCAACCCGCAGGCGGGCGTGGGGATGAGTCGCGGCGCGGGCCGCACTAAGGGCGCGTTGGGAGTCTGTGGGAGTGAAGCTTCCGTTCCCTCGTCCGTTGGAATGGAGGCTGTTGGCGCTGCAGAGGACGTGTTTTATGAGGAGGAAGAGGAGGTGAGCTGCTACGACTTTGAGCCTCTGCCGACGCTGCTGGAGGATGAGGTGAGTGAAGCAGGTGCGGGGACGGAGCTGCTGCCGCTGCCCTTGCGCTCACCTGTGGTGAGGCAGCCCGCGGGCCCTCACGCGGAGTCTCCTTCCTGCTGCGCTGGGGGGGCAGCCCGTAGGCTGTACGGGGCCGAGGAGGCCGGGGTCCCACCGCCCCCACCTCCTCCCGGGAGCCATTCGCTTTTTATGTGTTCACGGCGGGTTCCTTGCTTTCTCCTGCCCTGTGATATCAGATCCTAAGTTGGGCTTAGTCTATCACCGTGCACTTTCTCCTCACGATAGCAAAGTAATGGTCCTCAACTGTGGAGTATGCCCTGACTCCTGCTGTAGCCGTGGGTTAGTGCTGCAGTTGCGCCGTACGTGTCCTTGTCGCACCTCATATAGGGTAATTTCTTACAGGGGTGAAAGTGTTCCCGGTAGCTACCAACCAGATTTTTTACGGCCATTTCTTGCTGCCCTGTATAAAAAGGCCTTTGTCATGGAGAAATTAAAAAAAAAAAAAAAACCCCAGAAAAAAACAGATTCTATTTGTTCAGGTTCTCATGACAAATGACCTGTAGCTAAACCCAGTTCTGTTGTCACGATTGTCTCGATTTGTACTTGGCTTTGCACTTTCTTTGTATTGCTCTTGTTCATTTTTTTTTTTTTTTTTTTTGTCTTTTAACACGTGATACATATTACTTAACCCCTGGTGAAAGTTTGAGCAAAAAGGTTTGAGTTGTTTGGTTTGTTTTTATTGTGTGTTTGTTTGTTTTGGGGCCTGGTGGTTTGTTTGTTTGGGTTTTTTGTTTTTTCATTTTTTAAGTGAAGGTTTGTTGAACCATGTGCGAGCCACTTGTTTCCAAAATGAGATCTTGCAGCCTTTCTTATTTGCTATGTCAAGAACCCAGTTGAATCAGGATTTAAAAGTGAGTTTGAAAATGAAAAGCCCCTTCTCACTTTTGTATGTCATCTAAATGGCTCAGCAGTTTGGTTCTTCCTCACATCGTCTGTAGTGTCTGGTATAATAGGCCCTCCCAGACTGACTCATGAAAAATACAGAACAGTGGTAATGGCCTCTTTATTACACATTAAATTAAATTTCTAGAGTATTTCTTCAGGATGGGAGAAGGTTGGGGATCAACTCTCCTGTGTGAGGAGGACACAAGCCCATTGTTTCTCACCTGCTCAGTCTATACTTGGATTATGGTTTCCCCCTAGTCCCTTTTATTTAGTTATTCCAGGCACATTAATATTTTCAATATCCTTGTTGAGTGTGACCTATCACCTCCATCAGACCAAATACACTGGTGATTAGAGAAGTTAATAAAAAAGGGCTGCTCTGAAGAGTACTCATTGAGCTTACCCAGGCAACCCAATGTTTTTCTTCAGATGCAGTGAATTTCATGAATGGTATTTGCCACATTTTCCATTATTCTGGAATAGATTGTTTTGAAGCTTGTATGAATTACCTTGACAAAAAGCCTTAGGTGCCAGAAAGCTGCAAATGCAGATGGACCTAACTCTCAGCTGCTTAGTCATTTAGCGGGGCCTGTGCTTCTTGTCTCTGTATATAGTACAAGGAATGAGGTTGGTGTCTGATGTATGTGGTTTACAAAAGCCAATATATGAAACAAGAAGCTGCCTGAGTATGAAATCCTGAAGATGCATTTCAAATGAACTTTCTACACTTCTTGGTCTTGAAGTCCTTAATATTTAATTTAAAAATTTTAAGAATTGTCTGTGGTAATTAATTTGTTTTCTCTTTCTGCTCTCTCCTCCTCTGCTTAATTATATGCTACTGAACTGGTTTATACTTTCTGAAGAAAATATAACGGAAAATTGAGAACTGAAGTAAATAATTAAAGGATAGTTGTCTGACCAGTTCACTGTTCATAGTTATTAAAAAGTAATTCCTTTTACAAGTGTCTCTTATTGATGGGGGGTGGGGTGGAAGTAGATTAATTTTAAGGTCCCTTCCAACTCAAGCCATTCTATGATTTTATCTTTGATAATAAGATGTCAGCATCTCTGTTACATACTTGAATTTTCCTGTAATTTCATTTAACCAAAGTGGTCCAAAGTACAGAGGTTATAGTTTGCCAGGAACTCCTCTGTTATAGTCTTAAAAGGATATTTATTTATTTTCCCCAATAGTGAAAATGGTGTTTCCATATCACTTTGGGATTGCAAGCTAGTTGAACATGTCTCGGTATTTTCAATGCTTCATTCTCCACAAAGTCCTTGATTTGCTGCTATAGCAACATGAATATCTAAGGTCTGGATAGTGTGGTCAATTGAGAAATACATGGTTTCTGTGCAGTAAATAACTTCATGTTCTGGAGCATTGGGAGAGGAAGGCTTGCTGTATGATTATGGTGGTGTTTTGTGTTGTTTTTTTTATCTTCACGTAACCATCCTTTTCTGATGGAAGCCACTGAGCATTCATAGGCTTTTTTTTGTTTGTTTGTTTGTTTCTCCTCCCCCTCAACCCCCCATTATCAAACTTTCCCATCCACTAGATGGAAGCAAAGTTTATCTGGCATGAGATCGTCATCATCTTTTCTTTAGTCCCCAAATAACCACATGACGAATTTTTTTTTTTTAGGTTTAAACTGTAGATATTACTACTGACTATTAATATCTGCTATAGAGCTCAACCTCAAACCTTGACTCAAAAGAAATTCTGTCAAGTCCTGATTATGACTGGAATTTGATATTGAGGCTGTCTTAAGGGTTACAGTTTTAATTTATTTAATGTAGTCTCTAGATTGTGCCTTTCTTGTCCATATGCACAGATGAAACTCTCATAATTTTGGATCTTGGATTAGTGAAACATTCTTTTTCATCAGATGACATGTCACCTAGCTGGTTGATCCTAGGACAGGATATCACCCTTCAAAACTTTTTTGGCTGGCCATAGAATAAGCAGCTTGTTTTTCCTTTTTAAGCATTATCATACCTATCAGCTTGGTCAGCTCCGAAACCTACTGTGGCCCAGCTTCTTGTCATGTGTTTGTTTTCAGATACAGGAAACTCTGCTGTCCTTCATGCTTGGAAGTTCTCCATAAAGATGTAGAAAACCTCATCATCCACCCTCAAAAGCTGGTGGCAGCATTACACGTATGGTGTTGAGCACAGCACAGAGAAAAAAAAAAAAGATTTTTGTCTTATGTACCTGAACTATAAGGGCTGTTGCTGTTCATTATTATATAGGACTGAACTCAGTGAGACCAGGATCCTTGATTAGTGCTAGAAGGTACTGTAGTAATGATAGGTTGATGAAAACTGGAATAATGAAAATGGAAGTTAATAATAGTAAGTGTGCTTTATTTCCTACTTGTGTGTTTTTCTCATATTTATTCAATCATTCTTCAATTCAAGCCATACTTAATATCATTCAGAAGTATAGTCTTTAGTCTTAACTACCACATATGAGAAAATACTATGTGTAATTAATAGTGCTATAGCTTTGATACAAAGTAACTTCTGTAGCTACTTCTGGTTTTGTTAGCTTATTTGTCTTTCCAATTTAATTGTTTTGTTTGTAGTTTGTATATTTTGTTATGTTGTTTGGTTTTGTTTGTTTGGGGTTTTATTTGTCATTCCTTTAAGTTCATTAAAATTTTACTTATGTTGCTATGGGTAATGGCTTAGTTTTGTATTCTAAAAAATGTACATTAAAAGACTAGCTGGTTTTGAGCTAAGCACTGGTTTTTGGAACTGGACTCTTTGTAACCTTACTGTGATGGTGGGGTCAAAGGAAGTTGACTTAAAGTTTAGGATAGTAACTTAAACGAAGTCTGTGAGCTACTTTGATCACCAAGAGTTATGGGTATAATGGGAAGGCCTAGGACAAACAAAGTGTATTTCTAAGTCAAAGCATAAGAACTCTTTTCCTATGGCTTGTTTGGCTTTTGAGTGTTTATTAAATGGTCTACACCACTGAACTTCACAACAGCATCATTCTTAAGACAGGCTAATTTAGAACATACTTTTTATCAGATCACAGGTGGTACAGAAAACTACTGTGAAAATAATGTTTAAGTAGTTTAGATAAAGGCATCCGAGAAACCTTAGGACAGATATGGGTTCAACAAAATGTTTTAACTTAGTCTCTCTGCTTTTATCTCACAGTGGTCGGTTTCCATAGCTTTGATGCAATGTTTTTGTATATTACTTGGCTCCTATACTAAATCTTTGCTTTTATGATAACATACTGTCATATGTTTGTTCAGGTTAACTGCATGTCTTCAGAGAGGCTCTGTGTTAAGAGCAAAGTCATGCACTTGGTGTTTCTTGGGGTATTAGTGTCCTAGAAAGTCTGAGAACTTGCTGGAAACATTACTTGTAGCCAATTGTGTCACATGTAATCTATGATACACAAAGTAGTGTCATGAAATCCAGGGTAATTTATGAATTCGTATCTTGGCAGGAGAATGTGTCCCTTGCTGATATTTTGTCACTGCGGGATAGCTGTCTTACAGAGCAAGATATTTGGGCAATTTGCCTGGAGTGTTGCCATTCTCTGAAGAGCATTGCCCATTCTGCAATCTTCCAGACACTCTGCATCACTCCTGACACTTTGGCTTTTAACACCAATGGCAATGTATGCTTCATGGAGCAGCTCAGTGGTAAGTATTTGTGTTTCCAGGCTATTTTTTTAGAGCTTATGGAAATTCATAGTGAGAGACTCTAGTAAAGAATTATATTATATTCTTAAGACTTCTAATTAAAATGGAGAAAACAAACTGCTTTAGGAATGGGTGGGTATAGGTCTGTATGAAGCTACATGCTCAGTTTTATTGTTGGTGAACAAAGGCTTTTATGAGTTTGTTTACAAGTTTCTTCCTTTTTAAGACATAATCCAGGGGAATATAACATCTCCATTTTAAACACTGTAGTTTATGTATTTGTATATCTGTGTGCACAGGTCTTTACCTATGTAAAGCACGTTCTTGATCTCTTGCAGTTCTCACTTCATGAATATGTTCTATTTCTAGATAAATGTGACATTCAATATACCTTGATGAATGTGGCCATAGACAATGGGACAATTCTAGTACGTATTCACAGTTAGAAAGGAAATCTCTCTCTCGAATAAAGGATTATTATGATTTCTTAAGTCATGATTTTTAGACTCTGCAAGTGTGGTGACTGACTGAGAAATGAATTTTAATAAGCTAAAAACCAGTATGTAGTAGGCATGTAAGATCTTCAGGTATTGTAGCAGATGAATGGGGGATGCTTAACTTAGAATGACTTCTGATTTCAGCACAGATAAAACAGCATGTTATTGTTGCTGTTCCCTTTTCACATGACCCATCTCAAGAGTGTCTTTCTTGAGCCTGTTAGGGATATTATAAAGCAAAAAAAACCACCCCAGCTCTTATTCTGTAGTCCTTTTAAAATTGTAACAGCTCGTAACTAGAAGAACAATACTAGTCCATGTACACACTGTTCAGGGTTTTGTTATTTTCTTTAACCTAATTTGTTTTGAATTCTGTCAGAATAAGTATTTATTCTTTTAGTCAAAATCTAGTTCACAATATTTAGAAAAAAATGAGGTAAGGTAACTGCAACAAATTAATATTTGTTGCCTTCTTTAGAATTAAAGATAGTCTTTCAAATAAGCATGTAACAACATAATGTAATTAATAAAGATATATTTTAATCTTTAACTGTGGTGCTTTTGTGCCTAGATTTCTTAAATATGAGTCAGTTTTTACTTCCATGTTGAATAGGGTAATGTGAAATCAATTTTCTTTATTTCAAGCAGATTATCATAACTTGAAATTAAAAAAAAAAGATACCCCAGTCTTTGTATTCATAAGGGTATATGAAAGACTTGTTGAAGAGAACAAATCTAATTAATGAAAAATGTCCCTCAACTAAGATCTTTGCTTCCAGCTAGGAAAGAAAGAAAATCAATTTCTTCTTAAATGTGTTAGTCTAATTGAATAGCTGGCAAACAATTGATCCATGAATTTGCAGTATTCAAGTTCTTAAAATGTGGAATAACAAATTCCTGTGCAAAGCAAATGTACAAAGATTTTTGTTCCCAAAAGTTGCATTAGCCTCTGAGGAAGAGACTTTATATTAGCTCTTTTGGGGAGGTTGTCCTTTTTTGTGTCCCTGTAGTTGTTGCCTATGGATCCTTTCTTCCTGAAGAAAATTGTAACCTCTGGAGTTGCAGAGAAAGTGAACAGCCTGTCACCCCTGCTTTAGCAGCAAGTCCTGCTTCCTGCAGGTTCTGTGGTGCTAAAGTGACAAACATTCAATAGGATGTTCTGCCAAGGGCTCCAGTATCTTTGTGTATCTTCAAATCAGACAAATATCCATTGTAATATATTTTAACATATTAAAAGAATATGGAGAGCTTTATCAATGATAAAATTTATGTGCTTGTACAGCCTGTAAAGTGTTCTATCAAAAGAAAGGAAAAAGGGAGTGGAGATGAAAAGGAGGAGCGGTAGTCTGGGGGTGCAGGAGATAAGGGAACAAAACATCTATTCAGTAGTTCCCTCCTTCTCCCCAACTCTGCCAAATATCCAGGGGAAAAAAAATGGGTGGGGGAAATGCATAATTAGTTGCATACCCCTCTTTTCAGTAGCAAAGTAGAATCAGGAACATCATAAGAAGCTGCATATCAGTTAGTGGCATGTATGAATATGTAAAAAAACCAAGTCCTCCCTACCATATAGCTGAGTTTAGTATCCTCAAAATAAGAGCTTTACATTTCACTTCTAAAATAGAGGCACAAAAGTGCTATTAGAGATAAAGGTATGATGAACATGCTATGCCTGTGAACATATTCCCTACCCCCCCCCTTTTATTGAGAAGGGAAACTTAGTCTTTACTTGTAAATGATCTTAATTATGCATTAGCTTCACAAAAAGACACAATAGGTAACCTGAATATGTATATGAATAGGAGGTTTTTTTACTTGGCCACTTATTTAATTCCTCGATGTTCTTTACTGTGTTCATATGACATCAGAATGGTGTGATACATGCCTGGATGCAGCAGCAACATCAATCTCTCTAAAGATGTTCCTTTCTTCTTTTCATCTCTTCATTCAGAAGTGGCTGCTGCAGTAAATCAGTTCTTTAAGATAAGCAGCACATGGGTGGGGAATGTCCTTCCTCAACTCTTATCGTAATTAAACTAAGCAGAAAGGTCAAGTTTCTAGGCTGGTCTGTAGAAGAGGAGGCAGTTACCTGTTCAGGTTGGTTTTGCTGCTTGAATCCTTATTGCCCAGGTCTGTGGTGGAAAATGGTGAATGGAAATGTCCCTTTAATCAAATCAGATTTGCAAGCTGCAGCTGAACTGCACCAGTTTAGATGATAACTTGTCAAAACATAAATGTCTGAAGGCAGAGTGGTTAGGCAGGGTATTTCTTTGGGGATGTTTTGTCTGTTCTGTTAGTACGAAAAGCGGATATCTTCTTGCAGAAAGTTTTAATATAGCACTTTACTTACAGTACTAGAAATGTGGATAACAGCTTCTTTGTGCATCAAATATAGAAACATAGAAATGTCTGGGTTGGAAGGGACCTCTAGAGGTCATCTGGTCCAACTCCCCTGCTGAGAGCAGGGA
>JANIJG010024992.1:30025-52434 GCA_024611175.1 Megaceryle torquata | reverse complement strand
AAGAAAAGTACATTTTTGACAAAGACCTTAAGTGATGAATACAGCTACGGGGGGGGGGAGATCCCCCCCCCCAACCCCTTAGTCTTTTCATTCACCCCCCAAACTCATTTGGATTTACAATAAAATTTATAGAGCTAATAACTCTGCAGCTAAATTTGTGGTTCCCTTGAATGGAGAGTAGGAAAGAGACTGTGTAGGTTTAACCAATTGGTGCCTCCTATTTCTTACTGTTTTGGAGGAAAGTCCTGCTGTCCTCAGTTTGTCAGAAGAGGCTTTTCACCTGAGACGAATGAGACAAAAGACTTACCAGTGTCTGAACTGTACAGCTACAATCTGAACTTATCTCTGAGTGAAATACAGTGATAGAGATCAATGAATTATTCAACATTCAGTAATATTATTAAGCATCAAGTTATAACCATTTTTGTTTGCAGATATTAGAACTGATAGAAGGTTCAATGAAGGTTTGGATTTTTCTTTATTGTATTTACTGTGTGGGAGGGGTTACTAAAACATGTCAGTACAGAAATGGTGAGAAACATTGACTGAACTGTCATTTTTAACTATGAGGTTTAGGGGGAGAAGGAGGGTGGGTTTTTTGCTTGGAGCACAAACAGTCTCTAAACAAATTCAATTGCCTGTAAGCTAAAATTGGATAGGCTTGTTTTATTTCCCATTTAGCAAACCCTTATGTATTTCAGCTTCAGATGCTTGCAGAAAAATTTTTTATATATATAAAAGTGAATCATATGTGTGAATCATATGTGTGTGTGAGAAAGTAATATATTAATTACGCAAAAAAGCCTACCTTCAGTTATTTTGGGATGTTGGGGGGAGGGAGAATATAAAGCAATGATAATTTTAAAATACAACAGTTTGGTGAATTGATATATCACAGTCTTGTACAGAATGAATTACTTTGTCCTCTTCTAATATTTTGTGTTCAGTCCTTAAATTTGACATCACTAATGCTAACTGACAAGTACTTAAACCATCAAACAGAGATATGTTGCAAGAGATATCGAAAAGCTTATTTCTTTTAAAGTGTTGGAATATTCATTCGTGGACCATTACGTTCATGCAGTAAACCATATTTGGATTGTGAGATTTTATAACATCTTTGGTAAACCATGGGGTTTTCTAACTGAGGTAGCAGTAAATTCATAACCAAAGCTACAAATGTGTCATTTAATTTAAAAGAAAGAAAGAAAAGCTGAGAGAGAGAAGACCACCAAAACCACTTTTTTCCAAGACTCTGAAAAAGGAATTTGGCTTTTTAGTAATGAAGTGATAAGCATTTGTTTATTTTATGAAAATGCTAAACGGTGGAAAAAAGCTGTTAAATTATAAAATGCAAGTAATTGTCCACACACTGAGAATACAGGAGAGAACCAGCCAGTAGACACTGCATGCAAATGTTAGGTTTTAAGTAGCCCTAACCGGTTCTGTTGTCAAACCCCACAGCATGTGTGTCCTGACCTACCCTTGCAAAGGATGGGTTATATGCAGAGGGAGGGATGAAGGGGAATGAGGTTTCTGGCTAGAAGCCTGTTCTTGTTTAGATTTCAGTGGCAGAAGGCCTGACCTCTTTCTGCTTTCTTGTTCTCTTTTCTGTGCAATTTCATGGTGGCTGACTGGCTTCATGATTAGTCTAAAATAAATCAGGAGTTGATTCTTACTCTCTTCCTACCCCTGGCCCTCTCTAGCTAGATTACTGACTGTAAAGTTTTTAGAAGAATATTCATTTTGACTCGGAGGAACTACATTGTCTGGTTAAGTTTCTTTACAAGGACTCCAATATAAGCTCCAAGAATTCATAATGAAAGCATAAAAGTTCAGAGGAATGTTTTTTAGAGGGTCTTCCTAGACTGTTATGGAAGGACTAAACCTCCCCAGTGTTAATTACTGTGATCTTGGTTGTGGGTTTATTTTTGTTTGTTTTGGTTCATTATTTTAACTAGACTTAGCTGGTTTGCGTTTATGGAAAACTAATTTCTTCTTTTGCATTTCTTCCAGTAATAGTTATGCACGAGTGCGAGCTGTGGTGATGACCCGGGATGACTCAAGTGGTGGATGGTTGCCACTTGGAGGGGGTGGACTAAGCTGTGTCACAGTCTTCAAAGTCATTCCCCAGGAAGAGAATAGCTGTGCTGATTTTCTTATCCATGGAGAACGACTCAGGGATAAAACGGTAACAATTGACATCCGTTTAATCTTCCTATTAAAACTACATAGGACCTAAGAATAGATATTTGCTTATTGTTGCTTGTAGACTGAAAGGACCTTTATAGTCTCAGTCTAATGGTATTGCTGAGCTTTTATCCATATTAATGATTATATACCTAAAGAGCCAGTTAATCATTTTACATATAATACCATACATTTCTAGAATTAAGCATGTTGATCTTTTAGAAACTTGGAAACTTTTTTTTTCATTGCATATTTCCATCCATCTGGGGAAACATTTTGTTGTTCAGGTTTTTTTTCCAGTGGAGGGTTAAAATTAAATCATTTTGTTAACCTTTTTATACTCCAATGATACTGTTTAATAGGACTGTTGGAAAATGAGGTAACTTCTTTAAAACACAGAATCTGAAGGAATTCCTCAGTAAGACTTCAGTTAGTTGTGGAATTTGGCTATGACAAAGTAACCATGAAAACAACCTTTGTATTGGAAGAAAGAGCTGACAGGTGCAGGAATTGATCTGGTTTGATGAACACACTCATTAGGCAGTATTATCACCTACATTAAATAAAGTAACAGTAATAAACTTCACCTAAGTAGCATCACAGAAGTCAGCCTCACAGAAAGAAAGCTGATAGAGGATCATAACCACTTCTACATGCAGACTTAGGGAAGACAAAATTGTCTTACGAAAGTTTGCTCAGTTACTTGTGTGCCAGATAGATTTCTGAAGGAAGAAGTGTCTTGCTGTGGAAACAAAAAGAAATGGGGAAAACACAAGACCTCCATCTTAATGACTTGTATCAAGACTGTGCTCTCTTCTGCCACTAATTTGTGACTTCTGTGTAAGCTTAAAAGGTAGAATTGGTGCTTACACTGTACTGCTGATTCTTTCTCAAGCATACCACTTTCTCCCTTGAGGCAGGACTGCTGAATTTTCTGTCTTGACTGTGACTGTTGTAGGAAGAGAGCATATAAATAGAAATTCTGCTGACTCAGTTGTTTCAGCGAGGCGTAGTGCTATTAGCAGAGTACCCTGTGTTCCTGCACAGCTATGTGCACCTGCAGTTCCTTCCTCACTTTGCAGTAGTTCCTTTAGAACTTTTTTTAGCCTTATTGAGGCCAGTTTTGAGGAGCTTAGTTGCATTTAGAGATACTTTACAAATTTTCTTTATTTTTAATACTCTCAACTTTCACAGCTTGCATTCAAAATCTAAGGGTAATAAAATGCTCAGAACTGAAGGCTGGTTTCCCATGCATGGATGTGAAAATGTCACAGGATCAGCATCCCGATCTGTTTGCACTCTTCTGCTTCCCCTGGGCAAGCCTTGTTTCATTTCCACTTCTGGTAGAAGGCTTTAAATGTCTCTGCTCCTCTTCCTGTTTAAAATGAGTTCCTGTTAGTATGAATATGTTTTCTAAACCTTTATTGTCCTGAACAGATTTTTGGTTTGGTGTTCAGTTGGTTGTTTTTTTTCCCACGTTTGTGTGTGTGTGTCCTTTCTTGTGTCCATCTATACCCCCTCCCTGCTGCCCCCACATGTGACCTACTAGTCTGTCAGGGCAGGTTTTGATCTTGCTGCAGTTTTAGGAATTTGCTGTTGGAAGTTAGCCCCTAAAAAACACAGGATAAAAGATGGAGGAAATGCAGCTATGAAGAATATCTATCCACTATATGCTGAATAAAAGTCAGAGAACTTGAAACTTGAACTTTCAACTTAAAATCCATAAATGAGGTATTTGATGGAATAATCTTCCAGATGCCTCTTAAACGGTTATGCTCGAAAAGAATGAGATCTTTTATCTCTTATTGTTTCTTGTAAAGTAGCTTTAGTTGCTGCTGCCAGGAAAAAAAACCCAAAACTGCTTTTGACACTACATTGCAGTTCCATTCCAATGTGCCAGATATCTCCATATATTTTATAGGATATGCGGGCATTTAATCATGAAATTCCTTGCTGGGAGGGTTTCTTGTCCTTTCTTTGTCTGTGAGAATTAGGTTGCTATCAGCCCTCTTACGAACCAGCTTCAAGCTACATAGAGAATTTCCAAAATTTTTTTATGCAGTACCAAGTTACTTAAAACACCTTGGGGGGTGGGGGGAGTGTGTGTGTCACAAAAACCATCCTAGCAATCTGAGAGGAAAATCGAAGCAGTGGCACCATTGAATTAATTTAGGAGAGGGAATGCTCCCTGCTAGTTTGCTCAGGTTGTGTAGATCTGCGCTGGAATGTAAGGATATTTCACAAAGACTTTGATATAATTACACATGTCCCTCTTTCTTCTACTTACCTTACTAGATCTGGCTCCAGCCAGTCTGCTTCAAACAAACAGTTGCACTCCCTCCTAACCTGGTCAGGTCTGCTGCTCTCACTTACTGCATTTACAGTAACTCTCTGATATCTTAATAGCATAAGTGTTAAATATACATTAGGCTTAAGATTACAGGTTTTTAGGCTTTGGTGAATTTTACATTCTTGAATGAAAGGAAAAAGAAAAATTAGTAGTATCTTTTGGATTGAGAGTCAGGAGAAAAAAAAACCACAAAGTTTACAGTCTTTCTTTTTGAAGAAGAGGTAACTGTGTAAAGGGAGAGATACAGAGCTGAAACTGAACATGAGTACTGTTGTCTTCTAAAACAATTTGCTGTTCAAAATCTTAATTTATAGTTTACTTTTTAAACTGGCATTTTTGTTTTGAAAAAAAGATTGATTCTGGTGGGCTGTAGTACAGTCCTTACATCATCATTTTGAATTGGGAAAAAAACCCCACCCCATGTACAGAGTAATAATCACATCACAGGGCCACAGTGGTATACATAGTAGTATAGTATACATAGTGGTATACATACATGCTCTGTACCACGAATATACTCAGGTTATGCTTCTTGATCCCAAGACTAGAGAAGAGCCTTAGATCCTGTTTAGCAGAAAAGGCATTGAAAATTTAATCAAAAACTACCTGCTTATGTGTTTGTAGATTTAGGCTTGAATGAGAGAGGTTGAAACTATCTACCTACATGTAGTATTGTAAGCTCTTGAAAGTACAGCTAGAAACCAGTAAGAAAGTATCCAGTATCTAGAAATGTTCAATTACAGGGTCTGTTATTAAATAAAAATTTTATTTCAAATGCAGTAGGGGTACTTTCATATTTGTTTGTGAAACAAGCTCTAGGTAACAATGCTAATATCTTAAATACTTGTGTTATTTTTTTGTTCAAAAATACTTAGTTTTGAAGTGTTGAAAGGTAAAATTTCAGACTTCAGCAATTCATCTTGCCTACACAAGCCAAATAGTTTCTTATTTCCTTTAAAAATGTAGCTTGTAGAGGTGAGAAAAGTAGCAATAAAGTACTTCTGTGGGTAGGTATGAACTCATTAGTGTTGCACTTAGTGACTTCTGAACAGTAAGAGGATTTTTTCATTAAATAGTGGTAAGTAGACATACAGCCCTACTTATGCACTTAGAATTTTTATGTTGATCATGTGGATCTGAGCTCTTCTGTCTTGAATCTGGTAACTCTGCAACATTTTCTATTAAGTGTTAAGGTACCTGCTTCACATTGGCATGGAAGGCTTAGTATTAAGTCTGCAAATGAAGAAAACCCTCAGAACAGTATCCCATGTTTATTTAAAAAAACAATTTTCTTAAACTGTAGTAATTTAATTTACTGTTTTCCAGGTTTTTTTGTGTTTCACTGGAGATCTTAGGGAAAGTCTACCTAAAAAGGATTAGGGACCATGTGGGAGAGTGTGTGATATCTTCATGTATGATGTGGAGAGTTCTGAAACATAGCAAAGTGCAGTAAAAAACAATTGGCCTTTTGGGTGTTTGAAGACTCAGGAAGAAAAAAAAAGAAAAAAATCTATATTGCTAAAAGCTTGGTTTCCGTTTCCAGGCTTTGAGGATATGGGTGTTAGGTTACTTCCTCTCCAGCTCCAATGACAGTTTGCATGCTTCAGCATAAAGAAGCCTTTGACAGCATTATGTTTAAAAGAGGGAAAAATATGTTGTTGCTGCAAAGCATGTAAGTGTTTTGACAATAAAAAAGAAAATAAAGTAGGGGGTGGTTGACACATTTCTTGTTGTTTGGTTAAGGCTTTTAGCATTCTGGGTGCAAGAACATTGTTAACATTATAGGTTTGTGTCCCACTGCTAATTAGAAGCAACAGTTTTTTCTAAGGTGGGGCAGGCATAAAGCCTCACCTGTATGGATTCTTATGTCTGATAACATATACAATTTTGATGCAAGTGTTTCCCCTTTCAGTGCCCTTAATCACATCTGCTGTGTTAACTACTCTGTTTTCATACAAATTCAGGTCTGGAAAATCAGTGTCGTCCTGTCAAATTTGTTACTTCCTTAAGTTGAAAACAATTACAGTGTTGGATAGGATGTTTGCTTGTTTCATTAACAATTGCTTGTCTTACAAAATGTTGTGAGTGTTGGTGGTGGGGAAGTGGTGGTGGGTGCTAGCAGTGTTGTTCTTTTTGGGTTGGGGGAGTTGGTTTGAGGATTTTCTGCTTTGGTTTGGGTTTCATATCTTCTACTCAGTAAAGTTTTCTCTAGTAGTACTATCTTCTAAAAACATTTGTCATCCAGGTATGAATTTTAAGTACAAATTAATTTGGATTAACAACTTTGGAAGCTTGTGTTCATAGAGATGCTATAAAACCAGTCTTGCTGTACTTCTTGTTGATCACAGGATCATAGAAATGTCTGGGTTGGAAGGGATCTCTAGAGGTCATCTAGTCCAACCCCCCTGCTGACAGCAGGGACATGTTCAACTAGAGCAGGTTTCTCAGAGCTTTGTCAAGTCTCACCTTGAGTGTTTCCAGGGATGGGGCCTCAGCCACTTCCCTGGGCAACCTGTTCCAGTGCTCCACTACACTCATGGTAAAGAAATTTTAAAGATATTTTAGGTGAAATTGCACACAAAACATAGTGTGAAAATAGTTGGTGTTTCATATTTTAGAGATACCCCAAAAGTCCTCAGACCAAGAAAATACAGTCATGTGAGAAATCATCAAAAGGGACAAAGAGCCATCATTTCATACACCTTAGAGCAGTAGAATTACACTCTTTTTTTTTTTTTTCTCTCTTTTTTTTTTTCTTTTCCCCCCTTGCTGCAGCAAGTTTTTCTGCCCATTTACAGCAGATAGCATAGGAAGGATTTTAACTGTCTTGTAGGCAGTTGTCCCTACATACTATTGACCATTTAGGGAATTCAGAGTGTAGTAATAGAAATTATTTTAATGCTGAAAGAGTTTCTATGTGCAGAAAGAATGTCATTCTGCTGGAGATGGAGCTAAAAGGCAATAAAACTCAAGAGGAGCTGGTTAGTGGTGGCCAGTAGGGTAGGGGGCATAAGTGAAGAGCTGGAGGAAAAAACCCTATTTGTCTGTTCATAATTAGACAGTGAAAGGAGGGGAAGAACACAAAGGAAGAGTAAGAATAATCTAAGTACAGACAGATTATGGTTTTTAAGTTTTGAGATTTTTTTTTTCCCAGTTATATTTATAATTAACCTCTTTTTTGCACATGCTGTAAGAGATTTTATATTGTTCTCTCAAGTTGTGTATGTAATAAAGCTAAAAGTGAAAATTCTGAAAATACATTAATGTTGGAATTATAGATTATTAAAATTCCTCATTCACCTCTTGTAGCTTTTTAGAATCTAGTAGTAATAGAGAGATGCAAGCTGTTTTGCAGCACATTTTATTATAACTAGTGCTACAAGAGCAGTTCAGTTCATGTCTCCCTGTACTTTCTTGTCCACCTTAGATTATTTTTTTTTAATCAAGAAACATTCAATCTAACAATGTTGCATAAAACCTAGCCAATTTGAAGTGGGGAGATGATGTGGAGACTGCAGCTTTGCTTCCTGACTGATTGTGCATATATACCTGTAATGGTTTTGTACCCAAATAATTCTGTTTGTTATTCCTAATTACTGTTTCATTATAGTTGGACATCAGCCATAAATATATTTGTGTCTAGGTACAGGCAGTAATACATTCAGAAATATTTTAGTTTTGATTGGTGTCAGTTTTAAAACAACTCTCCTGTATTATTTTCTCTTGTCTAGTAGCCTTCCGGGGAGAAAACTGATGTGACCTGAAAGCAGCGTAAAATTAGTCCAGTGCTCAAAAATTTTACAGAATAAGTATGCAAATAAAATTCCCAGTAATACTTGGTATTAGCACAGTAATATATTTTTGAGGTGTGGCCTGTTTCATTTGCTGAACACCTAGCATGTCTCTACTGACTGAGGCCAGGTAGATTCACTTAGTATACCAATAGTGTCTGTAACCCATACCACTGTTATCATACTATCAGCAACTGTTAGTGAATAATTTGACTGTAATGGAAACAAAATTACATCCTTGCAACAGGAAGAAATTTAAGCAGAGACTTTTATCTATTCTTATGATGTATGTTTTCAGGTAATTCATAAAGACTACATTTCATTCTCAAATTTAATATATTCATCAGTGCTGTCTTTTTCCTCCTATCTTATTTCTGGAAGGTGGTCTTGGAATGCACATTGAAGAAGGATCTCGTTTACAACAAAGTTACTCCTACTTTTTACCACTGGAAGATTGATGACAAAAAGTTTGGCCTCACATTTCAGAGTCCTGCTGATGCAAGAGCATTTGACAGAGGTATTCGGAGAGCAGTAGAGGATATTTCTCAAGGTACATATTTCAGGTGAAGTGGGGGGGAGCGTGTTGTGTGTTTAGTAAATGAGATGAGACAAAACGCTTTGCGTACCGTTATCGCTGACTGTATATAAGCATGTGCTTTGACCTATAGCATATTGAAATTTTAGCAGCTTTTAAATAGTACTTCTGCCATTTCTAAAGTGCCATTCATCCAAGTGTCTTAAATTGTTTCACAAATGCTAGTAAGGTAATTTCCTGAAACATCCCTACACTATAAAGCATTGCCTCTCTTTTTTCAATGATGAATAAATGGAGGAAGCTAGAGTGTTACAGTGTCTTTCTTAGATCTTCTCAGAACACTGTTACAACTTCTGTCTTGTCAGAAGACAAGCTATGGCATTGAATGATTTGAGACACCATGAGTTTCCTTTTTATCTGCACATACTTTCAGTTAATGATTTTCTTACTAACAGCTGACAGTAGTTCTGAGGATGCATTTATATGGGATGGTAGAAGAATTTATTCTAATAGTAATGTAGCTAACTGGTTCCAGAGCTTCACTGACCTCGTGGAAACTAGTGAGCAAACTGAATATCAGTTCTGAGCTGAAAATATGATAAGCATATTGCTGTATGGGGAAAGGGAGGGAAGGAAGATACAAGGTGTCTATTCAATGGAAAGAACATCTCTTTCAGTTTTGTAAAAAGTAACTTAGAAATTTAAACAAAACATTCTGAGCTATGATACGGTGTGAATTTAGGGACTTAATGTGTGTTACCTTACTATCAAAGGAAGAAACATGTTTCAGAAGGGAAATGCTTTTTGACATACTAGAGTGACTTTCTTGAATCATGCTGATATCATCCGTATTCCTGCAAGAGAAATAATTATTGAACATAGGAGTCTGCTTCTCTCATAGGGTCTCACAGTTCCAATTTCTGCTGATTGATAGCAAAGTACAGCACAGAATGCATTAATTCCAACCAAATGTATCTGCCTTTAATTTTTAAAATGCTGCATTAGCAAGAATATACTCTCTTGCTTCAGACTTCTGATGACACTTTGAAACTCTTTCTACAAGAAAGGTGTGAATGAGAGAAAGGGGTGTGGCTAGGCATACTCAGTATATAAAATAAAAGCATGTGGAAACGTATGGTAGTTAATAAAATCCACTTGAAATACAGTGATCTACTGGTTAAAGTAAGCTAGCATATGCTTCCTTATTTGCTGGCTGATGATGTGGACTACTGGAAGCAGTAAACTGTAAATAAAAAGAACATAACCTGGTCTATTTTGTGGTTTTTGCCTTTTTCTGTAGGTTATCCACCCTCCCAAAATGATGTTGAAGTGGCAGAAGACTGCTTTCAAGTGAGTATTTAAAATTTTTAATTTAATTTTGCAGTTAAGAAATTAATTGAATAGTTTTTGTTTTCATTAGAAATAAGAGCAATAAAATTATGTTTTCATTAAAATAAGAGCAATAGTGAAATTCAGTTTAATGAAATAGTTCTAGAACAGTTATCTAAAAGACTTCAGAATATTGTCTGTCCTAAACTAAGTAGTCAATATTTAATGAATAGGATGATTAACTATCCTGAGTTTAATTTTTAAGTTTACAATGTCTCTTTTGGGTTGTGTCCTCTTTGAGCTCATAGGAACACGAAATATTCTTCAGGGGGCAGGGGGAGAGGGGTCAAGAATCTTCTTTTTCTACATGTGCATCCTATTTATTTCCCTACATTTCACTCTGCAGTGATAGATGCTTCTAACATTGTATGGTTAGAGTTGAAAAGGTGCTAACAGTTAAAAGAATCTAGTCCAAACAAAAAACACAATAAAGATAAACCAGTCACTTTTTGGGATTCCAGTTTTTGTTGATCCTTATTTGCACCATTCCATTTCTGCAGGTCATAATGGCATAAGAGAGAAAAATATCTAACTGTACTTGAGAGTTATAACACTTTACAGATATATGTCAAGGACTGTAACACTGATGTGTAGCACTGCCAGGTAGTAGCCAAGGATTCGTGTAATTAAAAAAACCAGTATATAGAAATATGGATGCATGTGTACAGTAATGGCTATAATATAACTGAGTGAAAACCTACTTGTTACTGTGTGTGCTTGTTATCTCTTCTTTCCTATTTACAGTTTCAGGGAAAATCTTGGCTTTATTCACACGTTCATTTTTCAGAGTTCAGATATTTAATATGAAGCCGATATAGGAACAAGTTGACTCATGGGTCTTAGTGACTATTCAGAAAACTGATAGTATTCATAAGTGGTTTATTGAGGGAGTTTTGTCATTTATGCAATAATAAATTCTTTATCAGTGTAGATGGATGCAGTGTAGAACCTCTACAACACAAAATCAAGAAAATTAGCAGCCTGCTTTGAAGATATGGGCAAGAATCAAATTATGGTAGGACACAGACTCAAGTATTTAGAAAGGATACTGCAATGCAGTGGCAATGCAGAAATATCTCCTGATTTCTTTCCATTTTATGGCAGAAGAAATACAAGTGGTGGCTATGCAATCACCTGTTGTGCTTTATTAGCAGTGTTTTATTTTAAGGCATTTTAAACTAAAATTGATATAAATATTAGATATTTTGAATATAAAATAGGAATGAGATTTTGACAGGGTGGAGGAAATGTGTGCCAAAGTTAATGTAATCCTTAATCAGCTTTTGAAAGACTTGTTTAAACATGCTTTGTTGCAAGGATTAATAATTGAGCAATTTCTACAGGCCTAATGAGATTAGAGGAAACTAATTACCTCTTGATTATGCTGCCTAGTTATTGCATTTCTATATAAGGATGCCCAAATTGAAGCAAATATCTGTAATTCTTTATATTTACAAAGTTTGTTACTAGGAAAGTGGAGAAAAGCATTTTTACATCATCTATTCTATGTAGATATGTATTTAGATATGTAAATAGATGATGTAGACTTACTTTATATATCTATTTTTTAAAAAAGTATTTAAAAAAATATTCTCTATATATAGAACTTACAGGTACAAACATCCTGTGTGGTACAAACTGTTGGTAGAATTATCTGGTACGTTCCAGACGGGAAAACATGTTTCATCACTTCACGACAACACGCATCGCTTAATTTTGGATTCATCCTGTGGATAGATGGCAAGAATTACCTGGTTTTTTTAGAGGCAAAAAAAGTTAGCCAATCTCTTACCATATCTTTGCATACCAAAGTATAATAAGTGATACTAAAATTGCCTGTTGATAACAATACCAGAAGTGGGGAAAAAAGAAATGCAGAGAAGGCCGAACCCACCCTGGCTTAGCTGATGCTTCATCAGGTTTATGTATCAATAACGAAGCTCTAGTTGCAGTGTTATGAATGTTAGTGTAGAAAGGTGACAGCATTTTAGGTACAGGCAATAGGTGTAGTCATCAAGAGTATCTCAGAAATAGCAAGTAGTGTATATTCTTCTCCAAATGATTAATTCCTTCCTCTTTCCACAATTGATATTATTGTAAGTGGGACTTGATACCCCAGGGTTTTTTAAACTTGAAAGACTTCTAAGATCATTTTGTTTAAATATAACGTATTATGTGTTTGAAGAATCCTGTTGACTTGTCCTCCCATCTTCCCACCCCACTATAGTTTAAAAGGCCTAATGATTCCCCCCCCTCCTTTATTCTATAAGCTGTTTTCCCAAGTCTTTAATAGTACTTTTGAGTAAGTTTTGGAGTGTATCTATGCAAGGGCATTTCAGAATTGTAATTTGTAACCTCTAAGGAATGAAGTACAAAAGATCAAGCAGTGGAGCTCCTCCCTTTAATTAAAAATATTAAGTAGTCCTAAGTTGTTTCTAAACCAGCATAATATGAAAAAGAGAGAAGAGCTATTTCACCCTTACTTTTCATACCATGTTTGTTAATGCACTTACATTTTTATCTATGCCCTGTAGCAACTATCACATATATTAATAGTATTCTTTAGTTTCATTTCTTTCCTCATTAGTATGGTAAGTAAAGTTCCCAGGATGTCATCAAGGTACATCTGAAAATATTAATAGGTCTTTGTCAGTTACATCATCTCCTGTCAAGGTGTTTTGCCTATGCTGTTACAGCCATCTTACACATCAGGAATCCTGTATTTAGTTAATACTTGAAGTATGAATACAGTATGTAGTTTGTACATAAATTTAATTACCAGTTTGTTTGGTTTTTTTTTTTTTTTTTTAGAGGAGGAGGATTAGTGATGAAGAAAGGAAGACATTGTCTTAAGTTATTTGACTGGCTGGTTACAGTCAGTGCTACAGAGAGCAACTAAAATCCAAATAAGATCAAAACACACAGCCTTATGACCCAGTCAGTGGTACTGCTATTAAATCTCAGTGCCTACTTGTAATAAGTATTATCACTTTTTATAGATGTAGCAAGCAGAAACAGGGGCTGGCCAAAACTTGTATATGCAGCTCCTAAATGCAAATCCAAAAATTGAGAACTTACTTTGTGCTTTCTAGGCTAGCATTTTGCTTGCTATATTGCGTCTTGGTCACTAGATTACTTTTTCTTTATCATTTAAATAAAATCTCACAGAGAAAGCATTCTTTTTACTGAAGTTTGAATTTATGTTTTTAAGAAGCTTCATTATAGATGTTCTGTTTTTCATAAATAGTTTGTAAGTCTTAGTATTAAAAAATACCATCACTTAAGGGTGTTTATACTTGGCTTGTAAAGGTTGCTTAAATGATTACAATTACTATTAGTTGTGTAATGAACATATTATATGCAAATTGTTTGTACCATTAAATAAGCCTTAGTCTTACTAGATTAATTTCAAATAGAAATACACAAATTAGTTAATGCGGAGCTATCTGACTTGCTGTAATGTTTGTAAATGGATCCTGGGAATGTGTATAAACTTATATGGAAATATACACTGGGAATTTGTCTTGGTAGGAGGTTTTTTTGCTAATAAAATCAGGCACTTTGAATGCAGTAGACAAGCGGCTTGTTTAAGTCAGTTTGCTTGTTTGTATAAAGATTGGCTCAAACTTTCCTCTACCAAATATAAACTTCTTGCTCTAAAACTCATCTAGTTTAACTCAAAAAAATATAAATATCAGATTTTTTTTTGTAGAATTAAATCTAACTAAATGAAATCTAGAGCTCACGCATTTAGAATTATTTTTATGTGGTTTTTGGATACTGAAATGTAAGTCTTGCTTTTAAGAACTGAAAAATAGAGCAGCTGAGTCTTTAATTTCTTTCAAGTTTTGTTGATTCAGCTATACTGGTGTTATTTATGGGCTACCAGCATGTTTTAACACTATTGAAGTTATAAGAAATAGCACTTATGCTTTTGAGTTTCTTACTACAAGCAGTATAAAAATGTGAACTGATGAATTATAAGCAGAAAAAGAAGTTTAGCTTGTTCTTTCAGAAGTAGGTACATTGGGCTTTCTGTCAATAGGAAGGGAAAAGGGCCTGCGACTTGAGCATCTTAAGCAGTTTTTGCACAGGCAAGGAGGGCGTAGATGGTTCACGTGCCTCTTTGCAAATACGGTATTTAGTGACTTCTTTGTAGTGCACTATTTAGTGACAGTTTAGTTTATTTTCTCTGTAAGAGAAGGTTCACAGAAGTTTTTATTTTGCAAAAATAAGTTGACATTATGACTTGTAAGAAAATGTGAAATAATTTGTCCTTGACACTGTATTATTTTTTACGGAGAAAAAAATACTACCTGATAAAACACTAAAAATTAGCAATATTTAGTGCGCTCAATAAATTGGTTATGTGTAGTCCTTAAAACTAAAAGTAATACTAACTTATATTATCCATTTAAAATAAACCTAATAATAATATATTGTGCTAAAATAATTTGAGTATATTAAGCTGTTTTTTTGGAGTAGTATTGAAAAAAGAGGGCACTTAATTCTTTTTTTTTTTTTTTTCTCACCAGTATCCCTAACAGCCGTTTTACATCTCCAGTTCTATTTTATTTCCTTAGAGTTATGCTTTGGGTTTTTTTTAATTTATTAGTCCCTTCCTTAGTATCCCTAAAAATCTGTAGTCTGCTTTAAATATTCAGGTAGAACAGCCTTGGAAGAAAGCAGCATGTCAAATGCCTTGTTTTTTTACTTTAAACTGTAGCAAACAGAGTTATCTAGGTAATACTTCAGTCTGTGTCAGAAATATATACCTGATTATAATATAGCTTCTTTGCCAAATACAAAAATAGTTGCTTCATCAGTCTTAGAAATAGCTAAAGCAGAAGGAAGTTATTAAAATGTTTTTGAAACCTGTGTGACTTATTCACAATTAAAAAATTGAGAAAGCATTTAAACGATTCTTGTGTTGGTAAGCATCAAACAGCAGATTTTAAGGCCTCGTGGGAAGTAAATACAAGAACTGGGATGCAACGGAAATGTGGTCTCTCATCCATCCTTCTGTGTAATCATTAAACTTCCTTAGGGCAGAACATTTTTAACAATGTTTGCAGAACAATGTTGAATTCTCTCCCAGACTTAACTCTGGCAAACTGGGTGAAGTAAGGAGAGAAAACTTGAAGAAGAAGAGAAGCTCAGTCTGGTTTTCATTTTCTCTACAGCTGTCATCTGGCTTTGAATTCTGCTGGAGAGCTACAGCTGGAGTCATTTTATTGCTTTACCCAGCATCCTTTTGCCTGCGCGCACAGAAATGTTTTAGTAGTCTTGGAAAAAAAAATCAGAGTATCTCTTAGCAACCATAGGACAGTAATTATTATACCAGCAGCTGGGAGTAAACCAGATTTCCGTTGTACATTAAAAACTGGCGTAGGTTACTTTACAGATGATGCTGAATAACCTATGCCAGTACTGTACTTTGCAGACTGTGGTTAAAGGATATTGAATGTGGGCGGTGTGATTGCTTTGGACAGTACAAAAGGGGAATGTGGGCACCTGTGTTTGTGTGTAATATTCTGTATATTTAATAAACTTAGTTCATGTGGAAAACTTTACGTTTGCTTTTTACTTAAATACATTTTCAATACTATAGCATTTTTGTTTCTGAGGCCTCTCCTTTCAGGTTGTCAGTATTTCCATTATCAATGTGGGGTGACAATTTCCATTGTCAGGTGTTTATGACCTTGCCATAAAACATCACGTTGGAGTGGGAAATGTCATTCAGAGAAAGCCTTCTTGATATTAACAAGTGTAGTTTGGCTGTATCTAAACTGTCAGTCTAATTGCAGATACAGAGTTCAGGATACTCATCTGTCATTTCTGTAGTTCTGCATAGTGAATATCATCTATAAGCTAAGATCATAACTGACCTAATCACTTGTAATTTTTCACAAATACCACAAACTAGGCTGTGTCCTCTTACCTATAGTGTCTAGGTTGGTAGGCTGAACGTTGCAATTTACAAACAGCTGTCCCATGAGTTCTTGCCTTACAAAGGTCAGATGCCTTTCTCCATCTCATGCCACCTCCAGATATGTCCTTGAAGTCATTTAGCTTGAATTGTGGTGTCCGTGTTGGAATTTTATAAAAACATTCCTTTATAATTACTGTATATAGGGTACCAAGGCTTACTTTAAGGTTTGTGTTCCATATATCAGTGTCTGGTGCTACCAGTTATCACTGCAATAGAAGATCAGAGCCTGTATCCTATATTAGATGGAGACCTTCTTGACTGCCAAGGGGTGTGTGGTTGTCTGAATGAGCATGAACATATGCATGTGTCCTTTTTGCTCTATAGTGTAGCTAGTCTATTTCTGAAGAAAGGTGTGAATCACTGCAGGGACAGGAAATAATGCAGGCTGTTGCAAATCTCACCCAGGGATAAAGACTGGCTTGTGGACAGTATGTGGCTTTTTTCCCAGGGAAGGAAGGCATAGTAGTTTTTGTAGCTGTCATCCTTATCCCTAGACCACTCAAATTGATAATAGCTGGAGGGGAGGCAAAGGGGTTAGGCACTTAACACTGTGGTTTCTTTAAAATGGCTTCTAGCAGTTAACTGTGTTCCTAGCTTAAATAGTTTCTCCTTGTAAGCATTTGTAATATTGTTCAAAGCAAAAATAGTTGTAGGCGTTTCTTCCTCATTCTGTATGCAGCTTTCCTGTGGTTTGAACCAGTGTTTTGGAATCTTTTTATGTTGCTGGACAGTGTACCTGCAGGAGTATCTCCTGTTAGGAAGATGTTTGATATTGCTCTAAAATTTGATGCTGTGTGCTATTGGAATACATCCATGAAATTTAACTTGTGCCAGTCATTTAAACTTTTCTTTTGTACTCCTTTCCAAACAGTGTTTGACCAGAGAAATTAATTTTGACATCAACAGGGTCAATTGCTTAGTGGTGTTGTCATGCTCAAGAATCTGAAAAAAAGTACTTTTTTCTAGAGTTTCGCCCGTCTTCAAAACTTTTCAGTGTAGCTTTAATATGATTGAGCTGTTGTCTTTCATGGGGTGTATGCTTGCTAGTACTAATTAAAGCTGATCATTACTTAATTGCTAATTGTAATGTTTTTCCACTCAGCATGCTTCTGATCAATGTATAAATTCTTAGTGATATGAAGATTTTCATTCTCCTAAAGATTAACTACTTCCACTTTATCTAGATATCTTAGAACTTGATACGTTATGATTTTATGTATATGAGGTGCTAGTGTAATCCCAGAATAAGTTCCTTAAGTATCTTGATAAATTAAATCTAATGATTCAATGTTAGTACTTAACCTGTCAAAACTTCAGGTTTGCCTCTGCCTGTGGCACTCAGTAGTTGCCTCACTGATGCGGAGAATCAATTGACTTTCCCTTGGTTTCTTGATATATACAAATCCTTATAATAAAGCTGAAACACTCATTGCTGGAAGTTGGATGCCAGAATTTTCTCAGTGCTATAAGATCATGACAGCCAGTTACGTTTACAGTGTCTCTCAATACAAACAAAACATTGTACAGTATGGGGTTTTTGGCAGCCCAGTGGGATTTGTATCAATATGCTTTTCTGTATCCTAAGTATATGCCAGTCAATTAAGCTTAAAGAATGAGAACCATTTGTTTTTTTCTATTCTTTTCAGAGATTGGATCATCTCACAAGCCAGTATTCTGCCCAAACATACTTCCTCTTCCTTATTCTGAGTGGCACATGTCCTTCAGATATCCCATTATGTTGCCACACGGTCACATGTTTTTGTATTAAATTGGCTGCTGTAACCTTAATTTCAAAAAGACAATCATTAGTTGTTTAATACACACTTGCTGTAATTAGATATTTTAATTGAATCAGTATACATTAAAACTGACTTTGTGTTCCTTTCCAGATGATCTTTTAATTTATTAAAAGATCTGACTAGCATTTTTTCTGATTAGTCTCTTTTTTTTTCCTCCAATTGCATATTTGTAAATACTGGCAACCTCATGGGTAATTAATAGAAGCAGAATCTCGGAGGCAGGGCTCACCTCTCATTCCTTAAAGGTCTGATTTGTCAGCTGAGTTAAAGGCATGTATCTCTAATGCCCAAGCTGTGTACACTCTACAGAGAAGGAAGTCTTTATTTTCTGAGGCTGACTCACAGAAAGAAACTAATTGCCTACTTAGAAGTACTTTAAAAATATGTTTTTTTAAATACTTATGTTTATAGATGCCTCTAACTCATTATGTAGAATATTAATGCATTTATGTATGAACTTGTAGGTTTTGTTGTGGCTTTTGTATAAAAGCAAAATAATTTTAAGTATTTTTTTATGTATTCTAGACTACTCAAGAAAATACATCAGGTTCATTAACGAAAGATCACCTTTTCCAACATGAAACAGTAGTAACCAGTGAACCTTACAACGGTGCAAATTTAAGGCCTACAGCATTTGAGGATTTCAACACCAGGAGAGCCTGTTTTCCTAGTCAACCTAACCAGGTAAGACTACCAACAAAAGAAACAGTTCTTTGCGTGCTGCATTAATGGCACAGCATGTCGTTTCTGACAAGAAAGCACTTTGAATCAAAGTCCCTCTATGTAGTATTATACTCTGAAGTTCTTGAAATGATCAATATAATGCTGTAATAGTTCATCTGCAAAGCTTATTATGGCAGAGGTAAGGCTTTGTGAAGGTATTTAACTGTGCTTGTAGTGCAGTAGACTACGTGAATAAGTCTTTCACTTTCTTTGAAGTCATATTTCTGTATTACAGACTTCTTATATGCAGCCTTGAAAAGCTGTTTAAGTTTGTTCAGAAAATGGTCATTGGCCATGAGCTCAGTCTCAGTTAGATGTATACTAATACTGTTTTGATTAGAAATATTGAAGAGTAACTTCAAACTAGGTGTCTTGAACACTATGCACTGGGGCACTTCTGATAAATATTTTTAAAGAAACATTGTTTATACTTTCTAATTGACTATTTAAACTAAAATACTCTATTTTGGTACAGAAAGGAAAACAGTATATCAGCTGTGCATGATAAGTATTAAGCTATTGGTAAACATTCTTAAAACAGAAAGAAAACACTAATGTGAGGAAGGTTGATGTACAGACAAGTTTTTTTAAGAGGTCATATTTGCGCAGCTTCGGATTGGAAAGGCAGTGTCACAGCTGTAACAATATACATTTTGGGTTTTTTTCAGCCTCAGAGAACTGGCAGTTTATACAGACTGTAGGAGTAGACTTAATAGTGAGTTGTATAATATTCAGTTTGAAGGTCTTACACCTAGAAGCAAACACATGGAAGCTTTTTAGAATAAACTTAATAACCGAAGTCAAAGCAGAATACAAGTTCAGTTGTGAACACTACATCAGAACATGTTTCTACTTCTTGTAATAAAGCTTTTTAATACCCTTGGTTATTCTTCCAAGGAAAGATAGGATTATATTCAAGTCTTACATCATCTGCTTTCTAACTGCTTTATTGGACAAAAGAAACAAAGTGTTATCTAAAGAACTAACTAAAGAGCTTGAAGGTATAAGTTTCTGATTTCTAATCATTGATCTGCTCCAATTATCTCTTTGTATAAGTCACCTCATATTTTTGTTTATTCTGTTCAAGATGTATATATATCTTCCTATTCCCATTCCCGTCGAAGAGGAAAAAAAATTTTAAAAAATAGATGGTTGTTTAGTTTATTGCAGATAACACAACAGCTACAGTAACCAGTGACGTGTGCTGTCAGTTTTCATTGACTCGTAAAGAAAAGTGCAGTAGCCTGCATGTTTCAAGAGCACATATAGAATTAGCTACTTAGAAAAATGGTCATTTAAGCTGTGGTATACTGGTTAGTGCCTGTCTGATGGAAATTAAACAGGATTTTCTTTGAAATAATGCTAGTGTTCAGTTCTTGTAGACTGAAGTTACAGGAGATTCCATGGAAATCTAAGTAGATACGCTTTAAAATATTTTTCTGCTATTGTAGCACCACCTGTATCTGACACTCCATGCTTTTTGCGTGGTCCTGTGATGCACACATTTAGAACATAGGCAAGTCAACAAAATCTCACATTCTGTATGCGCACACACTGCACGGTCTCTGCTGAACTCCGTGCATGCAAACATGTGGCACAGCAGATCTTGAGGTAAATACCTTTTTGCTTCAGTTTTGTATAAATAAGTTTGAACACTCTTACTTTGCTCATAAGTTTAATAACTTGAGAAGTACATGCTCAAACTAAAGAAGTGTAATTTACCTGTAATACTTTGACTGTTACTAAGAAATACCCAAGTCCCTCAGCTCTTCAGCTTCTGATACACTGATGAGTGTTTAACTTAATTTTAGTACTTTGCAAAGATATATTTAGCTGCTGGTGTCCTCTTATTTTGAAGCTGCAAGCTGAGCAAAGTCGGGTATATCTGTTTGAGGAGACACAGCAAAGGCTGTAGAACCAAGCAAGTGTCCATGCTTTTTTTCAAGGTGGACCCCCTCAAGTAAGGTGTAATATTACTGAGTTCAGTTGTGTCAACAAAAAAAAAATCAGCCTAATTTCCAGTGGGATAATTATGTTCATCATGAGATTCTCTGTGGATTTTCAGTTTGCTGTAATATTCTTCCTCCCTTCTTACTTCAGCTATTACACAGAGATGGCACTTAGGTACTGAGTTATAATGGCTAGAGGACTATGTGTGTTACTCATTTAATTTTGCTGGTATTTTTCTCTAATCGAATCTGGATTGTGTTTTGTTCTTAATGTTTCGTGTTTCTCATACTTTCATGAAGGTGCCATTAAACCCTCAATATGTAAGCACTTAGAAAGCTTTTCCAACATTTCTCCTGTTTGCTTGTTTTTCAGCACTTCCTAATTGCTTTCTTAAAAAAAAAAAATATCAGATGAATCAAGAACAGTGCTGCCTTGTTTGTAACATGTGAGACCTTAAGCATTTTAGTAAGTGTTTGTCTGTGGACTAGAAAAAAAATATATATATGTGGTGTGTTCTGCTCAAACGACAAATAAACTTCAAAGACTGAGGATGGGTCAGATTTTAGAGTTGTTAGTATTTGTAGTGATCTTTAATGGCTGTTGGCTCTCTGGGGAATAGGAGGTTGAGAGTGGATTTTTTTGGTTTGAGGTTTTGGTTGGGTTCTTTTTTTTCTATTGAACAATGGGATTTATTTTACGTCTTAAATGCATGTATGTTCTGCATGGACAAGGGGTGGACACATGGACACATCCTTTATGCCTGTGACAAATGCAATTGTAATGACATTTTGGATGCTTTTTCCCTTAAAAAAAAAAGTATGCTGTTAACTGTTCAAAAAAGCCAACTAGCCATAGCTAGTTATTGATGCTAAAACAATTGTCTCTTTCTCTTGAGTTGGGAAGCACACTACTTTTATAAGCAAAAGGGAAGCATAACTGCTTGCATCAGAGCCCAGGGAAGCATGGAAGAGCTGTGATGTTAGCTGAACAGGATATAACCTTTCTTCACCCTGTACCCTCCAGACCTTGTGGAAGTCCAACTATGTGGCTTGGAGCCAAGGAGAAAAAAAATAAATTCTTGTTAGCATACTCCAGTTGAAACTCTCAGGGCAGAGCAGCTCTAATTACAGTTCTGCACTTAAAATATGTAACACAAGGATTATCAAGCAAGTGATGATTAGGTTAGAGCAGGCTACAGATACTCTTACATAATCAGAAACTGGCATATTTTAAGAAGCTTACTCCTTGCTCTTCCCCAGCAGTCTTCCCTCTTCCTCCTCTGCCTTCTACCCCCATACCAGGGCATGCAGACTTCAGTGTCATAGGAGCATGGACATGTGCAAAGTGAAGTAGAAGTGTGTTAACAAACTACTCATCATGTTCAGGTTGTTATATACAGCAACAAATGAGGAACATGCAGTTCAACTCTTGTCCTAGACTATGGAATAGTGACACATAAATTCTCAGTAACTTGATCGGTATTAATAAGGTACACTCGCAAAGCAACACTACTGATGCCACTAATGTATTCCCAAATAATTCATCATTCTGGAAGAATTTGTAAGGCTAATGGGTTAGGGAGTGATTTGAATATATATAATTTGGGGGGGGGGGGGGGGGGGGTGTTTTTTGGTTTTGGTTTTTTTGTGGTTGTTTTTTTTTTTGGTGTTTGGGGGTGGTTTTTTTTGTT
>JANIJG010024992.1:18316-30015 GCA_024611175.1 Megaceryle torquata | reverse complement strand
GTATGTTGATTGTTGGTGGTGTGGTGGGGGGTGGGGGGGGGGGGGGGGGGGGGGGGGGTGTTTTTTTGTCTTTCAGTCTTTTCTGTGAAATGTTTTTCAGGCTGTGAACTTGACGAGAAAATGGTGGAATTTGACTTGAAGCTTGCTTATATGCTGGTTCCAATTATAATAGCCCTACGGTGCAGGAAAATAATTGTCTGTCTGTAAGGCAGGAATACTGGGACATACTGAGACTTACATTTTTTTTATTTGCTGCATTATTTGCTACTATCAGGAGCAACTTTCATACATGTGCTAAATTTTTATCCTGCCATTATTTACACATTTTCTTAAAAGTCACTTGTTATGTGATTTCAGTAATGGTGGCAGTCCACTGTCTTACACTTATATTTAAGGTCTGCAGTATTTCAGTTCTGATGATTCAGATTTGCCACCTTGAAGCACTTCTCATGCCCCCATGCCCTTTCATTTAAGGCAGACTAAACAAGAACTATATCTTATCTGCTGTTGGTTTTCTATGTGTTTAGCATTAGCATGATCCTTTCTACTTGCCTTTTGAGGTAAAAGGCCTTGAATTATGACCAGTTAATTACAAGCTGAGAAATTTAAAACTACTTAGGTGTTTGCCTGCAGGTGTTCTAAACTAATTTAAGTACTGTGTAGTAGCTAAGGGGAGATGCATTTAGAAGCCACTGTTATTGATTGATCATGATACTGAATATTGTTCTTCATGTGGCAAAATCCTTGTCTAGAAGACAGCTTTAAGAATAATTAACCAGTATTCAGTCCACTTATTCCAAAAGTGGACTGAGTCAGAAAACTTAGAGCAGGAACGAAGGGAAGCTTCTCCTAGGTAACACAAGTAACTTAAAGTGAATGTATCAAGGAGTTAATCCTAAAGCAGTGGATTATCATTGTTATGAAATTAGCAAATACACGTAAATTGTAATTGATCTGTGGAATTAGTTGCCACTGTAAGATGTTAAAACACAAACTTTGAGCATAATTAAAAGATCGGTGTCAAGTTTTATGCAGATATCAAAATACTAAAATCTCTTATGAGATACGACAAAGTCAGGTAAAAATACTAAAGCTTATAGTCCCTATATCATGCATAAGGCTTATTATTGTGGGGATGTCTGGAAATTGTACTAGTGAGAAAATAACATTAATTTTTTTTATCTTGAAGCAGCAAGAAAAATAATGCGCGCTTTTTTTTAAAATTTATTTTCTAATCTGTCTTCCATTGTAGGTGGACATAAATTTGGGACTTGAAATAGTAAACTTACTTTGCTTTGTCATTTTAGGTCCCACCGAAGTCTATCAGACACGTTAGTTTTCAGGATGAAGATGAAATTGTTAGAATAAACCCTCGTGACATTTTGATACGTCGTTATGCGGACTACAGGCATCCTGACATGTGGAAGAACGACCTGGAGAGGGATGACGCAGACTCAAATATACCATTTTCTAAATCAGACAGTAAAAAATCTGACTATTTATACCCGTGTGGGGATGGAACTAAGTTGAATTCCCTGAAAGACTCAAAGAGTTCTGTGGTATTTAAAACTCAGCCTTCCTCATCAAAGTTTAAAAACTCAAAAAGAAGAAAAGAGGATGGTGAGCGTTCCCGCTGTATATACTGCCAGGAGAGGTTTAATCATGAAGATAATGGCAGAGGAAAATGTCAGGATGCGCCAGATGCTATTAAAAGATGTATCTACCAAGTTAGTTGCATGCTTTGCGCAGAGAGCATGCTGTATCACTGCATGTCAGACTCTGAAGGAGATTTCTCTGATCCTTGCTCGTGTGACACTAGTGATGACAAGTTCTGCTTACGCTGGTTAGCACTGGTGGCGCTCTCGTTCATCGCCCCATGTATGTGCTGCTACCTCCCTTTGAGAGCATGCCATCACTGTGGTGAGGTATGTGGGTGCTGTGGAGGAAAGCATAAAGCTGCGGGATGAATCGGTTGGTGCCAAACAGAGCTGAAAAAATCTTTGTTTCCAGGAAGCATCTAACTTGGATTTGTGGAAGCTTTTTGGCAAGCTGAAGGGAATCTTCTTTCATGTAAGAGATGCTTGATGTGGAGGAAGCAACAAGACTTGTCAGACCTTGGCATTTTACAAGTGCTAGCCATGCCTAACTATTTCATTTAAGTGCATGGCATTTGTTGCAAGATGTGAAGGAGATTTTGCAAAGGAAAGCCTATTCTTGTTATTGGCTATAAAACAAGTATATAAACTATGATTATACTAAAAGGGATTAACTTTTGCCACTTTGTACATTCATGGTTTAGGTGAGGGGGCTTTTTTTAAAAGGATTAAAACTTACCTGAGGGGAAATCTTAACTAAAAGTGCACTAGTGACAGTTGATTTAAGATTAAGAAAAGTTAATACTTGGCAAATGAGAAATGAGACTGATTTTAAGTGCAACTAAATCACTTATTAATAGTTTTTTGGAAGCAACTTTATGTATAAATAACAAATGTTTATATTTAACTAAATGTGTAAGGTACGAATTATTACATGTTAAACTTTCCTTCCCTCTGGTATAGTAGGTATGGACCATATCTACTGTCACATTCCATGGTAGTATTTTAAATATTTAATTAGTTAATTTAGTCACATTTTTATTCCAGATGGACAAATTGATATTTTCAGTCCTGTTTCCCTTCAGCTACAGTTTGTGTTGAGTTGTATCCATACATTCTGATAATCTAAAAAACTTTAAAATATTAATTATTCTAGTCTTGAGTGACCAATATTTTTTTTTGTTAAGCACAGATGTAATTGTCTAAAATGTTCTTGTTAGAACATAACATTTATTTTTATATATAAATTACTTTGATTTCAACATAATAGCAAAAAGCAAGTTGTTTCTGTTGCTCAACCAGCAAGTTGTTTTCTTTTGGGGTGTCCTCCAAAAATACTTTATTGCATATTCAGATGTTCATTAAGCGAAAGGTACATTAAGGCAGTTGTAACAAATTGTCATCAGTGTTCTTGTTTATCCTTCTGTTAAACTAGGATCCTGTTCAGCTGTTTATCAAGTACTATGATTAAAACAAAAGATTAATAACAAAAGTGAAATTGTTTTCATTATTTTGAACTACAACTCTTTCTTATTTGAATGGGCAAGAACAAAAGTACTGTGTGTTTTGTTCAAAAACATCAACAAAAGACTTAGCTTGAGAAATAAATTACAGCCCAGGCAAAACTGGAGTGAACTTTTTAATTGAGGAAATCTGGAGGGAGAATGGGGGAGGGAGGGAGAGAGTGACTGTGTGTGTCTGTGCAGTGGTATATTGTGTATGATATTTGTTACAGCTTTGTACTTACTAAGTGTTTAACTTCCAGATAAGAATTAACCAATTAACACATGGAGATTTTTTAAATGTTACGTGCTTTGCTCTGTTGTGAAGTAAGAAACATTTACTTTCTATTTGAGACATGTGAAAACTAGAGAGTCATCATTCATTAGCAAAGGTGCCCGTTTGATATACTGGCTGGAGTGGGACAGACTGTCCACCATATACTCTCCTTAGTAAACAAACAGATTGATTTAAGAAGATGCACATGCCTTTCTTTTCTCTCTTCCTATGCATTTTCCTCAGCATTCTTTGCGTCATTTTTCTTTCTGCATCTATCGGTGCCCTTAATTTTCCTTTGTGGCCCAGAAGTAAAACGATCACATGTATGTAACATTATCTTATCTGTCTGTAAAATACTTAAAAAAACAAAACAAAACAAAAAAAGGCATTTATATTTATATTAGAGCTTGAGTTGACCACCTGGTGTACATAGATCATCTCAAAGTATTATTTCACATTGAAAAGAAGATAAATACATTGATAACTGTAGAAGTTAGGGAAGAGCTTCTAGTTTTGTATTAAAAGTTGAAATAAGTCCAAGAATATGACATGGTAGCAGAAGTCTTGGTTTTTACTGTTTATATGTTTGAAAGCTGCTACTCTGATTTTCATGCGTCACACATTTTCAGCTAAACTTGGTTTCCTAGAATAGACTGTTAACTTTAAAAACAACTTTGAATTAAAAAAAAAAAAAGGGTGATGTTTTTTCTAGTGAATCAGAGGAATTTAATATCCATAAGTGCTAGGTTCCTAATTCAAGGTGAAGAGAGGTATGAACAACCTAAGAAAAGAACTTGCTGGCTGTATAGGAAAATGCTATAGAATCATGTTGTATATATACTTCAGAAAGAGATGAGTTTAACAGTTTTCTCTGAGCACTATACAACATAGTGAAACTCCTGGTCCTGTACTGTATTTTATATGAAATATATGCTTTAATATTTTTACTGGATGTGTGCATTAATATTTTCACCTTCCATTTAACCATTTTGCTGCTAAAATATTTTCACCTTTGCTTTCCTCCTTGAAGACTTGATCCATCTAGAAAGGGATACTGAACTTGAGATATGTTCACTTTTTCTTCTTGGGCTGGAAGTGTCAGCCTGCATGCCCAGTTTGAGAGTAACTTAAAAGAACTGCAAAGATACGTGGTTACATAAGGCTTGGTTTGAGCAGGATGTACACATACGTTTTCTTATGGTGTTGGGGATCTTGCCTGCTGTTGCGGTTAGGAGATGACTAGTGGAAGGTAGACATACAGCAAGCCCATCCCAGAATGGGCTGTTCCATCCATGCACCTTTTGGTTTTGACAGCATGTAACATTTATTCTGTCTCTTTTGAAAATATTAGTCATTTGAGAAAAGAGAAGTTTCTTCCCCAATCCTTACTCCTCCCCTTGCCCTTAACATCAGAACTGTAGTTTGTCAGGCATGTAGTAGCAGAGCTTTGTGTTGCTTGGAGCAGAGACCCGAGCCTTAGGAAACCGTAATTGAATATTAAGTCCTTCATTTGTTGAAAGCCTCAGTTACCGTGAAAATTGAAAAAATGAAAAAAAGTATTTCCCTTTGAAAGTGAGGGAAATTCAATGAAAGCAGCACTCGTGCACCATCTACTGGGGGGAAAAACATTCAGCTGCATTCAGGCATAATATTTGATTACACAGTAATTAAACTGGCTATCAGTGCATTATTTAAGCTACAAAAAATGTTCACCTTTAGTTATGAATTTACAAAATAGTACCTTGGATTCTTACTATGATTCTTTATCTCGTCATGCTGCTTAAGTTCCATTATTAATATTGATTAAAGGTAAAAATGCTTTAACCTGTGTATTTTCTTAAGTTTAAAATACTTATGATGGCCTGTTACATAAGAGCATAAAAATCAGAAATGAAAATTCTTTTGATTCTGTCATTTGATTCATTAGAAAGATGTTTATTTTTTCTTCCAGTTAAGTTCTTTCCCACAGAAAGTGGTGGAATTTTGATGTTCTTGCAGAGGGAATCTTTCCTTTTGGTTTGTTGTAGAAACCAAGTTTAGAGTTACGCACAGGTGGGTTTGTGAGCTTGCACATGCAATTTAGTAGTTGTGAACAGTATGCCTATAGCTATGTGCAAGATCAAAGCAATATTCAGATAATAATCTACAATTACTATGGTAACTCTTTAGTAAACAGCAGCAAATGATGGCATAAAACTCAGATGCTTTTCCACATCTTATGTAAGGGATGTTCCAAACCAATGCAGTTTCCTCTAGAGAAACAAAGGTATTTCGAAGAATGTCTTAATTTTGCATGTTGGAATATAACATTCCTATTTCAGATGTGTTCTCTTCAGTGCGATCTATTCATAAGTACTTGGAGGATAATGTTGAACTCCCATGTAAATAATGCACAGGTTTAAATTAGACTTTAAATCTTTTCAGAGATTATGGCACAGTATGTAGCCAGTACAGTGATACATCATATTAATAAAATGAAGGTCAAGGGTGGTGGCTGGCAATAAAACAGTAACTGAAAAAAATGCCTTATGGAGCTGTTAGCCCAGCAGCTGAGTGGATAAAACTTGCATTTCCTTCGGTGCACTGATAAATACTAGGAGGGGTTGGGAGAGTTGTTTTGGTTTCATTTTGGTCCTTTTTCCTGAAAGCTTCTCTTTCTTAATAGCAAAAAAATGTGGTTTATTTAAGAAATCAAAGCATTCAGTGAAGAAGGAGTCTTCATGTTCAAAGCTGCAGTATAAGCTGTACATAGTTTTCCTCCTTTCGCTTGGTGCCATTTGCTTTCCGCCCTAATGACCTCAAAGTGCCTCGTGTATATTGTTTCCATTAAACCTCAACCGCTGGGTTTTTTCTACTAAATGATGTATAATTTAGTTAACTCATCCCATAGGTATTTCCTTTATGAATATAGCTTGTTGCTATGATTGTATAATGTAAATATGCCTTTAAGTTTGTAACTGGCTTGTTACATCATACCCTTGTAAGTTGACACAGTAGATAACACCATAAAAATTGTTTAAATGTTTTTTTTTCCTGTAATTACCTGATTAAAACTATCTTGAAATGAAACAACTGACATGTTTTTCCATTCTCTGTTGGGATTACTCAGAACAGTGCATATGAAATTAAATGTTGCAGCTCAATAACAGAATAAAAATGCGTAAATACATGCAATAATTTTGCCATAGTATTCTGCTTCCTGGTTAAACAAAATGTTAATTGGATCATTTTATGATTTTAAGACTGGTCAAACAAACCTTGTATTACCTTCATGCTCCATCATCTTTTGTCACAAGAATCATTTTTAAGAGTTGCTATAATGTTTTAAACAAAAATTTGCCTGTACCAGCTTGCTTTGCATTTACAGTAGTACTTGTCCCTGACATCGTGCTATGGAAGTTAAGATTCCTTCATAGAAATCATGTTTATTTGAGTTTCCACTCAACGCTACCACAAAAATGTCTATCTCTGAATATAATTGTAAGCTTTGTGCAAGTTAAAGAATAAAATAGACAGCAGAAAAAGAGGGAAAAATAATCAGCCCATGAAGAAAAATGAACATTTAGAAATCTGTGAGACTGTAATTTGAAAGCTCAGTGGCCAGGGCTTTGGGTGCTTATTCTAAATTGCATTGGTTTTGCTTCTACCTTTCATAAATGTTTGCTTAGTGGTTACCACAGATAAAGTAATTCCCGCTGTTCATCAGATAAGTTTCTGACTTGAAGAGTTTTTATTATTGCCAAGTGTAATCATTACATGGACTATGAACCGTTGATACTTGAGCTTCTACCTGATGACCTGAAAATGCAGCGCTTCCAGGGAAAGGAAATGGGCAAATCAATTAAGTGACTAACAAGGTAAGGAGTAGAGAGGATTGTAGGACTATGTGAAAACCACATATGACAAAGTGGCTCAGCATTAAACATGATTTAATAAAAAATAAAACCCTAGTCTTAGATCTTGGATAAACCTACTTTAACATCATGGATAATGCACAATTTTCAGCTTTTGAACAAGAAAAAAATGCATAGGTCAGGAGCTCTTCGTCTTCCCCTTTCCCTAGTCAAACTCAATTGCTGGGGTTTATAAATTAAATCAAAAACTGTACTTAATGCACATACAGTCTGTAGAACAGAAACTTCCTTAGAACACAGACTTAGTGGACAGTTTGTAAAGAGTTCATAAAAATACCACAACTAGTCCTTGCCCTATAGCAATGAACTCTTGGCATTTTGTATCACTGTTTCTTGAACCTTTTGGCTAAAATGGATCACTGTGAGCTCCTGTACCAGAATGGGAAGACTAGCCTGTAGGGTTATATCATCCTTTCCATCACTTGGAAACACTGCACTATGTAATGTAATGGAATAGCTTGGAAACAGACATAACAAGTAAATGAATGTGAATAAAACATAGTCCTGTGTTGGATACCTTTATAACTTGAGGTCGGAGGGTGTGTGCAAGCACCTGACTAAATTATGCTTTAGGTACTGCATAACTAGTGACTAGCAATATTTGTTTTTACCAGAGAGAGAGAGAGAGAGAACTCAGTTCTTCAAGAAGCTTGTAGCTCTTAGGTGTCCGTGCCCTGACTTAAGAAGTTTGGGAATATTTGAAAAGATAATGGTTTTCGCTGATGGAATAAGCCTCTCGGATTGAATTGTGATTCCAGCTAAGTGGTGATTTGGCAGGCTCCAAGCTTCTCAGTACCCACCAAATTATATCCAATGTGTTTTTAGCAGTGTATGATTATTTATGTCATTTTGAAGTAATGCATTGGAACAATTATTTCATGTTTGGCATTTAACTGCCTTTTTTTTTTTTTTTTTTTCCCTTTTCAAACCAGTAACAAAAACTCCTCTGTGTTCTGATTTTGAATAATATCTATCAGGATAAGGTAAGCTGACCCAAAAGCTCCAGTTTTGGTGGGAGGATGGGTGGAGAGGAAAAAAACCCCAGGCCTATGTGGTAGATAATGAATAACTGCTAAATGAAAGCTGTTGCAGTATGACCTGCTGTCTAAAAATGGAGGCTTTACAGAAAGACAGATTTGGCTGCTTTCCATGATAATGAACAACCTTGCTAAGGGAGAGTTCTGATTTCTCTAGAAGGACAATATGCAGACGTTAGTGGGCTTGCTAACAGTGGAAAATACTGGGGTGGGGGGAGGGGATGGGTGATGGTAGAACCACCCTATATTTAGTGGGATGCAATAAAGACCTCCTAGCCCCCAGTGTAGGTGAGTTGCCATTTTGTATCCATGTAATCAGCAAATAGTATAATGCACTATTTCTTTCAAACTGAGGTTATGACACTTGTTATTTCTGAAGTAAAAGAGCGTTGTGAAAGCATATTACTGCTTTCAGCAGCTATCACTGTCCCTTTGTACCTGCCAAAGTTGCTCTCTCTCCCCAACAATCACATCAGTAGTACAGTTAAATAATTATAACAGTGGTTGTCACTATGTTGAAAACAACACGTTGAAACAAATGAGTTGTCACTGTTGGCCTTCAACAGTACTAGAAGTGCTGTTGAGTCACCAGCTGTGCAGGATCCACTGTTCATGTGTTCCATGATGCTACAGCTATGTGTTAAAAGTATTGCTTTTGAAGGAGAGTGCTCTTTTTCTTCCAGGGCTACTTCTGCCATTAGACTGATGAAATGACTATACCTTCCTCCTTGGGCTTAGTGGTCTTCAGTGAGTTCTTGGAAGCCTGCAAATGGGAGACTGGTGATCCCCAGGCTGAAGAGGTATGGTGTGGGACAGAAGTTAAGTTGTGTGGGTGTGTAATAATGGGAATGGAAAGGGTGAGCAGAGGAAGAGGAGCATTGTCTGGGCCCCGATCACAAAATCAGCTTCTTCAGGCAAGTGATAGAGTATTCAGAAGATATTTCAAACTTCCCAAATACAGCTATGCAGCTTCTGACTTCCCCAGGGCCTTTGAGCCTTGCTGTGTACCTGAATAAATATCTAAATCTGTTTCGGTCCAGGTCCTGCCTCTTCCATAATAGGCACTGTCTCTGAAATCCACAAAGTCATAGTACAGAACACTTTGCAAATAGGGCGTGTCTGGGATTTGCACTGATGAATAGCTATTTGATTGATATTGAAGGTTGACTTCTCCAGGTATTTAAATTAACAGACTCTTCTAAAGTAGTGGTGGTATTCAGACTTGCATAGCCATCTCTGTGTTAGTTATATTAGTAAACTTGTATTTCTAAAGTCATTGTTGTGAAGGAGTATCCAGAAGGCTTTAGTACATTTGGAGCTGGTTGCCCAGAGAGGTGGGCTAGTATCAATCCTTGGACACATTCAGAGCTCACCTAGGCATGTCTCTGAGTAACCTGCTCAGGTGAACCTGCTTTGAGCAGGTGGGGTTGGATAAGGTGATCTCCAGAAGTCACTTACAGCATCAGTGGTTCTGTGGCTCATTTTTCAAGAAAATTAAGATTTTGTTGTTGTTGTTGTTTTTGTTGGTTTTTTGGTGAAGCAAGAGAACAGTCTTAAAAAAGTTATGTGATTTTTGTGCCTGCTAAATCTCACCTCTGATTCGGAGGCAACTCCTACTGTTAATGCTTGAATATTTCAAGTACTGTAGAAGGATTGTCACTTTAGTCATTATCATTACAGCTCAATGTTTGTCACTGACAGAATTATTAGTGTTAATATATTTCATGAACAAAGGCTTCAATATAAGTAACAGGTATTAGCATAGCATTGAGGTGGGGGGGGACTCTTCCAACTGTTAGTAAGCTTAAAAATATGCACAGGTGTTTGCATAAGTTCTGAACAGCTGCTTCACATGCTCTCTTGGCACAGAAAATGTTTTCCCAGAGTCGCTAACTAACTTTAAGATAGTTTAGTAAATAAATAAATAAATAAATCAGGCCCTCCAAACTTTTCTCAGTTTACCAGCCCAGCTTAAAAGCATCTTTAAAACTTGGCTGGAATCTGGGGCAAGTTTGCTGAGTGAAACCAGGCAAAAATGCCAAGCAGAGCGTACTTGGAAGGCACAGGGACATGCTCAGACTGAAGCATTAGCAGCAGAGTGAGACTGGACATGGGTGTCCTAACACACAGAGAGCTAGCAGCTAGTGATGGCTGTAGCTCTGGGACCCTGTACCTACTAGAATATTTATACTGTGCTCGGTAGGCAGAGCCAAAGGATGGGTGGAGAGTTGAGAAGGTTGAGTCATTCTCCTTAGTGCCTCTCCTAAAAAATCAAAGTAATGTTACTACATACAAGCATCCATCCCAGTCTTAGACATTTCTCTCAAGTGGTTACTAGAATAGTTTTTAACTATGTAATTGCCAGCTTATATTTCATAATCCTGTTTCTGTCTTACAAAGTTCTGAATAATGAAATATTCTACATACCTTGGCTTTGCTTTTTTTTTTTTTTTTGTGTGTATCTAGAAAATTTGAGAGTGCCTGAACTGCATCATTTGCTTGTCAGGTATCTTGCTGTCTATGGATGCCTGCTAGCTTACAACCAGGCATGAAGTGCCTGAAGTGGTAACTGGCTCATCAGCTTACTCAGTAACATGCTGATCATGACTCAAGTCCTTCCTGTGCTATCTTTGATGACTTCATGCTCTCTGTACTTTTTTCTCGCCATTGATCTACCAGTGTTTCAAAAAAAATGCTTACTTATTTCCTGAAGTCTCTCTTCCTTTTAGACCTGTCACCTCTCTGCTTTCCTCTCTGTCCTCACTCGTTCAGCCTGATACCTCTGAACTGGCTCAGACATTCATGAGTGTGGCAGCAGTTCCGACCACTGACAGTATTGTCTTCCTGTATTGATAACTGCAGATCTCATTTCTTGGTAAACTGTCTTGAGGCCTTATAGTAGTGTATTTAAAGTAGGAGGCTTTTGCCCCGGGATCAAAAAAAACCCCAAAACTAAAACAACCCCTCCTAGAAAGGTGGGAAGTAAGCTGAGGGAAGGTGGGAGTGGGTATGTTGCTTGTACTTTTCCATGCTACCACTCCCCAGTCTTGCAGTCATCAATTTGGGCAAGAGAGAAAGTCCCAGAGGCACCAGAGTTATGACTGTCAGTCACTGGAGCTGTAATTCTCTGACTTCACACCCTGAACATATGGCCCATATGTATCTACCAAAACTCCTTCATGACAACACTTATCTCCATTCTCTCTTCAGCTTCTCTGTCCCTGCCTTTCAATTTCTTTAACATACACATTTACATTTAAAGGGAAAAGTAGGGTGAGAATGCTAGCAGATTTGGATCATGCTCAACTCATTGAGCTTTATATTTCTAGATGACTTAGAGTAGTTTTAGATCTTCCAAACTAACCTTTACAATG
>JANIJG010024992.1:0-18216 GCA_024611175.1 Megaceryle torquata | reverse complement strand
TCTCTGTCCCTGCCTTTCAATTTCTTTAACATACACATTTACATTTAAAGGGAAAAGTAGGGTGAGAATGCTAGCAGGATCATATTAGTAACTGTCCTAACGTACTGTTGTCTAGAAGAATTTAGCAAACATGCTCAACTCATTGAGCTTTATATTTCTAGATGACTTAGAGTAGTTTTAGATCTTCCAAACTAACCTTTACAATGTGCTTTGTCCAGTACAGGTATTTCTAATTTGCTATATATCTGCTGAAGCATGCTCCAGAGGTTGCCTTTAACATAACCCCGGCGTTTAGGCTTCAGTTACATCTCAAGGGCAAAACTACTGCAGTTGGCCACTGTGTTTTTCAAGTCACCAATCCCTTGATTTGTATGCTTTTACTCTCTTCCTAAGCAGCTGCACTTGAAAATCTACTTCTAATCTTCTGAGGACAATATAGAAGCCTTCCCCTTTACGGAGCCCGCTATCTTTAAGTAATACAGTGGAGTCTTTTTGTAGACCTGGACAGAACACCAAAGGGCTTGCTCTTCAATTCACAAGTAGCATGTACTAAAACAGTGATGGTTTGTGTTACCATCATTTAGCCACAAATGAACCTTTAACAAATGTAGGCTTCATTATCAGACTGTTGGTTAAAGAATTATCCTTTGCAAGAGAACAGTGATACAGATTTATAAATGGTCATACTAGATCCTGGCATGTGTGTGGACCTCTTCCAGGACTATGTACCTTTAGAAGATCTTGCATGTGCAAAAAAAACCTCACCTTTTTTTTTGTAATTAATTATTATATTGCAGAAAAGATCTTTAAGCATGCCCAGTTCAAAACCCCGTGTGTGGTAACTGAATTTAAGAATACTTCAACTGCTCCCATGTGTTGCAAAGATCATTTAGGAAAGGTTGACATCATGAGTGATTCATGTCTGCAAAAAAGAGCAACTGACTTACTACCACAACATCACTTGAGATGAAATTTTGGCTGTCAGACCATTTGGTGAATACTCTGCCAGGACTTGGTGGAACTTCGACATCTGTGATGCATCCCAAAGGGAATTTCAGTTTGCGTATTTACAGGGATGATCAGGAGGCACCTCATCAACCACAGTCCATTTTGAAACTTTTTTTTTTTAAATTTCCCCTACATGGTGTAGTTTAACTATATCTCTGACAGAAGATCAACTCTACTTTGCAGTAATCTCACCAGCTGCTGACATGCTTGGATAACCACTTACCAGACATTAAACAGCTTCTGAAATGTGACTGATAACAGCATGCTAATATAATTTCTCAGTGAGTTGCTTCCTTTTTTGGACAAAAAAAGTAGCTTATCAATAACACATCTACAATGACAGTTTAAAGAGAATCATGAAAGATTGTCATTTCACTCATCTTGATCTGTTACAATAGTGGAGAAAGCTAGTCAAGTGGAGGTAGATATCAACAGGTGGTGGACATAGTTAGAACACAGAAGTATTCAAAAGCTTGCCATGCCATCATGCATCATCACAATACCTGAAAAAAATAGTGTCTTAGCTTTCTCTGTTTATGGTACTGACTGTTAGATGACAGTTGACAGCAACTTGTGATGTCAAATCAGGACTGAAGCAAAGAGTCTTCCCAAATAGAGGGCTTTTTTTTGGTAGCATCCTCCAACTGAATTATACATTGGAATATAGCAACTTATAGTGGTCACAGATATTAGGCATTCAGGATGTAAAACTGCTTAAGAAGTTAACTGGGCTCATATGTATGGTACATATATGTATGGTGAATGTGAAGAATTGCTGCGTGTGGTCTTGGTTTCTTACAAAAACTTTAGCTTGCTGAAGAATTTTAACCTCCTATAGCTGTGTCATTGAACAAGCAGCCATTTATCAGTTATTAGGTAACACTCTAGACAGTGTCTTAAAATGACTTATTGACAGTATTCTTCAGGTGAAATAGCTCCCAATGATTTATTGAGGGCTGATGATAAACATCAACTCTATAAGGCTGCTTCTATTTTTTCAAGTCTTAATGGACTAGAATGAGAAAGCTGAGATGGGGTTAACCTTGGCAGCTTGGTATTCAACTTTGCTCAACCCCTGCATTTGTTCTCCTCTTGCATTCAATGTGATCACGGTCATTCCAGCTACCAACACAAATATCTCACGCAGCACTCTGCAGACATGGCATGAAAAGTTTGTTTTCAGTAAGGCAGACCTTAGTGAACCACAGGATGTCCCCAGGAATGTCAAAAATATCCAAACAAGGTGGTATCTCAAGCAAAAAATCCACAGCCATGTGATTCTGCTCCTCTCCCATCACTTAAGTACATCTCAGAAAAGGGTATGTTGCTTGTCTTATGTTTTCTTGTTCTCAGTCATTCATTTGCTTACCTACAGTGTTCCCTGAACAGCAAGTTTTCTAGCAATCCTACCCTAGGAACAAAGAGAAAAAAAATTTTAAAAAAGCATCTCACAAACAATGTTTCAGGAAAGAGAAAGTGTATATCAAGGCTTCCAACAACAATATCACCAGCTTCTTTAGTTATCAGGTTAGAGGGCAATACGCCTTCAGCTTTAGGTCCCAGCAGAGGAAATTGATCCATTCATTTTGGTATTATGAGGTCTGATTAGATGGATTATGTCATATTCTTTTTTTTTTAATATAAGCTTTTCTTCTTACCTCAGAATTTCCATTGTTACCCCACTCTATTGCCATTTGGTGTGTTTGTTATTTCAGTGCATTATTAAGCACTACCTCCACAGCTTCAAATGCTGCAAGGCTTATCTAGCCTTTTACAGCTCCCTTTACATGTCTTGATAGGCCAGGCCAGGTGAGAACTCTCGCCTGCTTCCTATGTCATCAAAGCTCCCAAATATGTAATTTAATCTTCATAAATTTGATCGCTACAGAATAACCTGGAAAGCAGCACTGTCAACATGTGACACCCATGTGTTGTGTTCCACAATGGCCTTGTTGTGCTGCTTTTAGCTCACTATCAGACTGTGGTTGTCCCAGTTCCATTTTCTTCTTTGTTTGGTCCAGTACATCCATTCTAGCTGGCATCAGGCCTCTGAGTTTGGCACTGCTCAGTGAATGAACAACATTGATAATGTTTCTATAAGTTGCATGGAGAAACCCTGTTGTGCTTTTCCTCCTTTACTCCCTCTGCTGTAAAAAACTTGCATAAATTTTAGTGTCACTTAGTCACACATGATTAAGACTCTTTCAGTGACATGAAAAAAAAAATGTCATTGAAAGGCCAGTTATGAAAATAGCTTTACTTTTCCTTAAATCCAGTAGAAGCTGCATATATTTATTTTATCTTTGGATCAGCCCTTTACCTTGTAGAACTTCTTATTTAGGTACTGGTATTGTGCTATATATTTCGAGTAAATACTTCTTTCAAGCCAAACTGCATAACTGCAAGGATTTGAATGTATGGATTGAGGAATGTCAACAGAGAAACACACTGAGTATTTCCAAAATTGTTTTAACCTAGACGTGGTTAATGTTAACATTTGTCTAGTGCCAATAAAGTTAAATTTATGTGGCACATAATTTAGGAAATTATGTAGGCAGAGAGCTGGTGGATGCCTTCTTAGCTAAAAAAAAAAAAAAAAAAGTTCACTTTCCGTTAAACACTCACACACATTTGTCATAGCAACCTTGAAGGTGGCCATAACGCTAAGCAAAATAAACAGTGCTAGCATAATGTTCACTGTAATAACATGTCTCATAAGCTAGTTCAGTACTTCTTTTTATTACTTTATTTTCATTGCTCATTCACTGTGTTGGAGTTCTGTTTTGTGGTTTAATCATTATTACATCATTTTCCTTTCTTAATTTAAAGCTGCTGCCCTTTTCCTGTCATTCCATGCCACCTCTTTACTACACGCACGTATCCCTCCTCCCTTGCTTTACTTCTTAATATTGAGTTCTCTAGTCTATTAGTTCCCAATAAAGAGTAATAGTTCCATAATTTTTGTGAAAATCTAACTAGACAATGCTATTAATGATGCAGATAGCAAAGCATGACCACACAAAAATGCATAAAAAGGTTGATTAATGTCCATCATAGTCACATCTATGCAAAACAAAAGACATTATTCAGAAGTTTATAGCTAATGCTCATTGAATTTCACGAATCGTGGTCAAAGCACCCAATATTATGCACAAATCCAGAGTTTAAAGTAGAAAAACTGTTCTCTATTCCAGTCTTCTAACATCTTTCTTTTGTAGATTAAGAAACCTAGGTAAAATTGAGCATGTTTACAGAACAACATACCAGAGATTTCCAGCAGATGGACAATTGCTACTCTGTCTCTTCCCAGTCACTCCCAATATATATGGCAAAATCCCCACTGACTCCCCTGAAAAAGCTACCTGCCAGGTCAGGACTGAAGAGGAACAAGAATTCAGGGCTGACACCCTATTTTACTCCTTTTACCCTCTAATAATTGACATAATGAAATAACTGAACTACTTATTCTCAAGCAGCATATATGTACTATATGAACAGGAAAGAAAATGAGAATATTCTATTACCTTTTTCCCTAGGAAAAACATGCTAGTTCATCATATTGGTAGCTATTTTTATTTGGTAATCCTCCTCCTCTGAGAGATGAACCTCTGTTCCCCTCAGATGGCTAATGTAGAGGAAAAGAAATATTCCCTTTCAAAAACTCTTTTGAGTTTCATTCACTCATTTCGATGCAAATTTGGGAAAATGGGCAGTTTTAAAAAGGTTTCATATTGTCCATCTTCTGATATACTGTCCAAGTCTCTGTGTATAAATATATAAAGAAATGACTCTTGTCACATCCAAAATACATCTCATAATGTTTATCCACAGTGCTATATTCATGAAAAGTCTATATACAAGTGACATAGTGTCCTCCAGGTTTTGGTGAACAGCAGAAGGAACCGAAAGGATGACAAGAAATCAAATGTAATTATACATTATGTATATTTACCTTATAGAACCCAAAGAAAACATCCCAACTCCTTCCACAGAAAATATACTTTTTTGGGGAGCTTTTCCTAGGTGCTGACACTTCAGCCTCAGTGACTACTGATGCACATGGTGAAGTGCACCTAAAGCAGCAACATCATTCTCATTTAACTGTCTTGCACTGAAATACAATATTATTGTTATTGCGACGGTTGTGTGTTTTTTCTCACTGATCCCCTTCTCCCTGTACAATGATTATCTACCAGAATAAGGGAACGCCATTAGGCAGAGCTCATTTCCAAAAGTCTATCTGCATGAGTAAGGACTTGCAAGAGTGTAGATTGAAAGTCTGGGTCAAAGTTGGCTAAAGCATTCATTTAAAACCAAAACAAACAAACAATCCCTTTATTCTTCCAAATAGAAAGGAAACACATAAAAAGAACATTCTATAAATGGAACAAAAGATCTCTACTGGAATTTTTTTAGCAATACAGTATGACAATTCATTTATGGAATTGGATTTATTTGAGTGTACTGGCCTAACCTTTTCATGCAATGGCATTCTGAAGGAAATAATAGATTAACCAAGAGCTGGTGGGTTAATGCTGTTTGTCTTTGTTTTATGATGTTAATTTGATTTACTTGATTATCTGCCATTTACCTCAGACCACAGAATTAACTGAGTGCCCTTCATATTAACTCTCCCATCAGATAATTATTTTTGCTTTTTCCATGCAGTATTATTACATACAACATTTACTTTAACTCTCCCCAAATATTGAATAAGAAGTGTATTCATTATATAATGTATTTGCTCTTAGAATCATGAAGTCATGAACTCATTTTAAGGACTGAGGAAAAGAAGCAAATACATAATGATTATGGGCAAGACATGCTGTCTGCCTCAGCAGTCAATTTAACGTCTATCATGGAGAAATGTATTTTCCAAGGCCAACTGTGGCACAAGTATTTTTAACTTGCCCTTGCTTACACTGGTTTAAATCTGGAGTAACTCACTAAAGTTAGAGAGTAGAAGCCTGGATGAATTCCACAAAGTGAGAAAATAATTTGGCTGCTAGTATATAAAACTAAAGCTGTTAATCTTCCTTATGATTTTAGAGTTGGTCATTTCTTTATAAAGGCTTACTACAGTTGTAGTATCTAGGAAGAAAATTATTTAACATTTTTGGCTTTAAAGATATTTTCTCATCCTGAAATCTGTATCTCAAGAAAGTGTCTTTTTCTATCAAGTACATTAAGCCCCCCTCCCTTTCTGTACAGCTGTCCTGCCTCCACTCTCAATCTTACCAAGTGGTTTCCTTTACAGTGCTTCCAGGAAGTAAGGATGTGCTAGTCTGCTCATTTCATGGACAGCCAACGGAGTCCCATTCAGGGACTGTGGGCTAAGTTCAGAGCAACGATTTTTTTCCTCAAGTGTCTTTGTAGGCACTTACAGACACATTCAGTTTTCTTTATCTTCTTAACATGGAAAGCACCTGAAGTTGCTCAATATCTAATATTTCACAGGTGATGTTATATTACTTCTATACATGCAGAGCCTCAAGTTGCAGCCGTATCAAACAGCTAGCTTCTGTGCTGCTCTGGAGCTCTGCCAGGATTCACAGGACAGAGGTTCCTCATCCCATTTCATCTGTGATTCTTCATTTACTACCTATATAGAGTATAAATTCTCCAGTAAGACAGGCATAGGAGGTGGTCCCAATAATTTAGCCAGAGTAACCCCTTGGGCTGTGGGTCCCAGGCTTAGTGACCATCAGTACTGATGTGATTGCTCCTAGGTGGTTGCTCCATCCAGCAGGTGCTCTGACATTTTTTTTAGTCAAGTTTGCTTTCCATAAAAGACCTATTTGCTGTGCCAAAAAGACTCATCCTCAAGGCATGCAGCTGGGCAGGGAAGGACAGGGTTTTAGAAATTTCTCTGTGAAATAATTTTATTCATAACTGACAATCTTCAAGAAGAGGTCTGGCCTGAGAGAGCCTCAGCCTGTTGGCTACACAGTAGGGGTTTCAATTTGGATATCCCACAGGACACAAAATGCTGGAACAGTGAGAAGTGTACCACCTCCAACTCTCTTTTCTTACCTATTAAAAAAGTAATTCAACTGTTACTTAGAAGAATAGCAACACTTAGACCTTTGCCCACCCCTTACTGTGTCCTACTGGATAACCAAGCTATCTTCTGCTCAGATCACTCAGTCTTACGAACTTAACCATTGACATCTAAGTCTTTTCATGCTTTATGGAGTATAGGCTGGGAACTTACATCATGGCATCCATTACAACTGGTAGCATGCAAAACCTGGCTGAAGATTTGCACACCTCCATTATTTTGTCTGCAAGACTAAAAACTGACAGGGAAACTCTGCTCCAGCATGTTATCCTGATTCCTCATGTCTGTCCACCATAGTTTTCTTCTTAAAACACAGCAGTGTTTCAGCAAAATCACAAACTAAACCTTTTTTTCTTTTTTTTTTTTTTTCCTGAAAATAAGCATCAAGACCTAATGTAAAATCTATTAAAAGTAAGTTTATTACTAAAATGCAGTTTTGAAAGACTATTAAGGAATATCATTCTCAGATAAGAACCTAAATGGAGATGTATGTAGCTGAGTGTGTGGAGGCTACAATGAAAAATCAGTTAAGTTGTGAAGCAAACTTATTTACTAGTTTATTTACTATCTTACATGCTGATGCAGAAGCCAGATCTACTGAAACAAAATCCCTCTAAGAACACACCTGAACAGAAAGAGGAATTATAAAGAAAATTGGGGGCAAAGAAATATATTTTGCAGTTAATATAGATAAAATTATAAATAACTTGAATTTAATATACTTTTTCTCCCCAGAAGTCCTTTCCATTCCACCAAGCAAAGGCTACATAATAATCATTGTCTATAAAACCACTCTGTGCACATCGTTGTGTCTGTAGATAGTATACAGAGCACCATCTACTGACCTACAAAGAGCATGATCTATTCTTCCGTCCTAAATCATCTTCATTGCAGCTCATAACTGTTTGTGATTTTAGTCTTGTTACGCCCCACAATCTGTCATTCCTTTAGCTGTGTCTTCCAACTCCAGTTCACACTATAACATATAAAAGGACTACAAAGCAAATAAAAATACGTTGGGAAGTAATTGGGTAAAGGCCTTGCTCCTCCTATGTCTCCAGACAGCACAAGTCCTGAATGTGATGATTTCTGTGAATAATCACATTGTGTGCATAGTAATAAAAATGTGAATGTAAACAAGGAAAAAAAAACCAAACAACTTCTTCTGTTGGGAGGGAATAAAACATGCATTTGCAGAGGCCATAATTTCCCAGTTATTTTCTCAGTCTGCATAATTTACACAAAACCCTAGCTTGGGTGAATTACTCGTTCACAACAGTGGTTCTTTACTTTGTTTGCTTGTGGCAAGGAACAGTAGAAAGTAATATATTACAGGGATCACTGTATCTGTATCTCCTGTTAAACTGAGTTTAAAGGTTTTAGTAGACTATTTGAGAGCTGTTCATTAAACGCTGCTGTCCTTACTTCCCTCAAACAAGAGGAAGGGGTGTATTTTGCAGTTCCAAATCCTGTGGCTTCTACCAGACACAGTGAAGGTGACATTTCAAGACTGTTCATAGCATTTCTACTGCTCTCACCCTGCAGATATGAACCTGTGTCCCTGAAGTGCCTCCAATACCAATAGGCTGATGATATGAGATACTGCAGCTATGTGAGAGCTGTATAGACCTTTATGGGATGAGTATTTCTAATGTAGATTGTTTTCCCTCAAGTTTTATAGAAATGAAATGCAGCTTCACAGAAAGAAGGTATGAATGACAAAAGATGTCTTGGAAATAAAAAGAAAGTTGAGTCTTGGCCTCTGTTTCACAGTATATTATTTTTTTTTAAATCAAACAAAAAACCAATGAAGGGAGCAAGAAATTCAGATACTATTCCTTGTGTGCATAGTTTAGCCACTGGTTACTTGGTGTATGAATTAGCAATGCAAATAGTGAGAGGGAGAAGAGTATTTACAGAGTAGCTGGAGGATTTGTGGAAGCCGTCATGCACACACGATGACAGTGTCTCTTGGTTTTACCCACATTACTCCCTCTTCTCAGTTACTGAGCCCCCAACTCTTTGAGGAGCAGGCATACGGTGAGGGAGGGGGAAACTGGTGCTTCCCAGACAGGATTTGGGGTTTTATTCTGTGCTCTTGGACAGAGAGCTCCTTAGGGACAAGCTGGGCTTAAATGATTACATAATTTTGCTATATTTCCAAAGCAATTTTTTTGCAAGATACTTTTCAAAAGCTTGCACAATTCTATGTATCTTACAATCTTACCTTTTGGTTTCTATCTTAATAACTCATTTGAAGGTATGCTTTTACAAAAAGCTGTCATTTAACAAAGGCAGTCCTTCACAGCAGAGCCAATGTTGTAAAGGATTATACTAATATTAACATTAACACAACTCAAAAATCTTGCCAGATTCTTTCTGAAAGAACTGTAAGAATTCTGAGCTTCCTGAGTATTCTCCAGAGGCATTTAAAAAAAAAAAAAAAAAGTACTTTGTGGATGACCCTTCTAATTTCATCTCACCAACAGTATGCTGAGGTCATCTCAGATTTAGGCAATGCAGACATTTGGGAAAATGCACAAGAGGCTATTCTTACAGAGCTTCAAGGGTGCTAGCACTTAATGTCATTATATGCTACCAGTAAGCTCAGAAATATAGTAGAAGCCTTCTAAGAACATCAGCCATGATGCTCATCATCATTTGGAATCAGACCCAAAAAAAAAGGAAAGCATAAGCAATAAATATGCTGGAAGAATTTGGCACTGTCAAAATGGACTGGGTTTAAGCATTTTTCCTGATGGGGAAAAATATCCATTAGAAAAATGATTGTTGCTATTTATGAACATCAGGTTGCTAAGTGACATCATGTGATGTTCGCTGCTTCATTGGCCACCCACAGTTCTCAAGGAATAGCAACAGGAGCTGGGGGGGAGGTAGTGTGGTGTGTGTGAAAGGGGTGAAAGAAAACCAAAAGGCTGAGATACTATTAAAAAAAAAAGGCTCAACAGTTCAAAGCAAAGCAAAATAAGCTTTCTGAAGATACCTTCTTTGTTTTTCTAGGAGAATCCAATAGAACTAGGTTAAGAACTTTTTACAAAAACAGTACATAGGCAAATAATTTGAAGAAAAGCCTAAGAACTAAACCCTACTCCTAACCTCAAATATAAATTAGTGACCTGCTTTTATATACATATGTGTATGTATGTGTGCACATATGTGTATTTGTATTCAGTTTTCCATGAGAGGAAGACTGTATGCATTAAAAGGCCTTATAATATTTTTTTTTATTGTTTCTATCACTGTCAGACTTCAATCATTTGGTCTCAAATGCTTCATGCTCCTTTATTTACTCAATTTTTTTATTACTCCATCCATGTCAGCCCAGCTGCTTCACATAGATTAGATTATTTAAGCAATCATTTCACTGAACATTTAGCACTTCCTGTGCTTTGCAGCTTCTTGAAATTCATGAGGGGAACTGGGACAAGACTGAGATGGAGAGGAGAAAATGTCTAGTTCAAACACCCCAGGAAGGCATGCGTGAGAAACTGATGGGTTTGGATGTAGAACCAGAGAAGATGGATAAGTGACAACAGATTGGACAATTTGTTTATTTTCTGTTGTGGCATAAGAAAACCTCTGATTGTATGGGTTGGAAGCTACCATCAAAATCCTCACCAGTTTTGGATCATCCTCGTACTCAGGACTTGAGATGCATGGGGCATAAAGCAAATATGCTTAGTCTTTCTAGCCAGTGTATCTTGTTAGCTGTTAATATTTAGCCATTTTTTAAATCTTTATTTTTTTTAGTCACCTCTTCCACTAAGATTTCTCCTTGATGGCTTTTTGAATGCTTTACCCTGGACCACAAGCATTCATCTTAACTTTATTGATGCTTTGCTTTAACCGTTAATAGTAATATACAAAATGATCAAATACATACATCTACCTTAACTGTCCCTTCTCCCACCCTCTCACAGCCTCCTGTTGCCTCTCTCCTCTTCGTATTCTTTCAGTCATGTTATTCCATAAACTCTGGCTGTTTTCATTTTTAATGACTGTAAGTACAACAGGTTATTAATTTGTTGTCTGTTGCCCAGAGAAAGCTATTTAGGATATTGAATTAATTTTCTCTGTTCTCACATGCAGCGATTAGAAAGGAAAAGCAATTTGGCAGTAGTGAGTATTAGCTAGCTAAGTTGGGGGGAATGTTTGTTGTTTTTTCCCTCACAATGTGATTATCAATAAGTTCCCATTATTGCTGTGTCACTATTAACTTTCCAAGTTAGTAGGCACAAGGGTGAATAGCCTGCTTACAGTTTCAGAATTACAAGTTTATGCTGATTTACATCCAGGTCACACTTTGATTCAGAGTTTAATTCCCTTTCTAGGAGGGAATTTCTGTCAGAGAATGCAAAACACCAGGTTCTAATCTTGCTTGCTAAAGCCTTTCCATCACTAGGCTTCCTGAAAACTGCTTGTGTAGCCCTGATGCTTTTGAATTAGTAGTGTGTCTTCTTTTAGAGAGGGAAAAGCAAAATTTCATTCCATGTACATTTCTCTGTTGACATTTTCATTTATGCTGTTGACAAAAAAAAAAAAAAAAAACCAAAAAAACCCAACAAAAAGACAAATATGTCCTCAGTTCATTTTCCCATGCTAACAGAGTAGCTTTTTTTTTCTGTGGCAAACACACCTTCCAGACAGGGAGTTGCTTTCGGACTTTAGTGGTTCACTCCCTTCCTGTTTGAGACCAATTACATCTCATTTGCAATACCATTAGTCAAGGAAGTGGCTATCCTGAGGTCACTTCTCAGCCCACCCTTCCTAAATGGCACTGGTCTGCCTTTCTTCCAAGGCACCAGGCCCTGAGGTTGGGCCCTCTTTGTGGTGTAGGCTCCTCTGAACATACAAGCAATGTAAACCTTTCAGAACTGGCCACAACTACTGCAAGTCAAAATCCTCCAAACTAATTTGAAAGCTGTGGTTTGAAAAATGATGCTGGCTATTTATTAAAACAGCAAGCACGATCAGACCAAGCCAACTTGCTGGTTTAACAGATGGAAGCTTGTTAAAAATCTTTATTCCAATATGTTAAGAATACAGTTTTGCTGCAAATTGTGAAGTATGACTTGTGAGTCAAGCCCTAGTGGAATGGATGTCTCATGCTTTGAAAGTCTCAGCTTGACATTCAAGACCCAGCATTTGCCACTTTATGATGTTTTGATTTCGGGTTTTTAAAAAGAAGTAAATTACTCCCATAATTAATAATAACCTGTGTTTCCTATCTTTTAGTTTTACTAGGGCAGATATTCTGATACTTTACATTTTATCAGTTGAGGAGAGCATTATGATGATGATTATTAGTTATTAAATTTATTAAGTTCTGGTCTACCACCTTTACTACCCAGATAACACTGGTTTTTAGACCTGAAGCACAAAGAGTTTTAAGTGATTTCCAAAGGTCACACTGTGTACGTGACTAGCAGATAAATCATTCTGTCTTACTATATGCAAAAGATCTTTTTCCAATTTCTGTTCTCCTCATTGGAAAGAAGCTAAGATGGAAAAAACCCAACAACCAACCAAAAAGAAACCCAGAAAATTCACTTAGCTGTGTCAAATCCATGGAATAAAGAAACAGGTAGTGATTTAAAAAAAAAAAAAAAAAGAGTTGTGAGCTGAAAGAGGGAGCTTCTGCAAATCTATATGCCTGATTTCACTTATGGAGGCAGGATAGTGCCTGTGGTGTCTTTGCACACATGCCTTCCTGGAGAACCCTACAGTGCTATAGAAGTAGGTGGTAGGGATTCCATAGCAGGCTTCTGACCTCAGAAAATCCCTGTCAGGCAACTCACACACTTGGCCACATACCTTTGTTGTCCTTTACATATTCAGCATATTTTAATTAAATTGGTTTACATAAGAACTATCAGAAGACTTTTCTCTGTTGTGCTTTCTTAAAACGAAAACAGAGTAAGTATCAAACAGGAACCTATGGCTATATCATACATAAGTATAAAATCTCAAAATAAAAATTTGTGTACATTTATGAAGAGTTTAATTTTCAACCAGAAAATTTAAAAGCAGAAACACTTTGTGTTTGGTTTTTCACTTCTGTAACTCTCGTTTTGAGCTGAGATGAATAAAGTTACCTTTCAATGAACAGAGAATGGCTGTAATAAATGAAGCTCCTCACAGTGAAGCCCCACCACTTAACTTCTAAGAAATGATGTCAGTGTAAATCATGATGTGATGAATGCTTCACTGAAATGATTCATGCCATATGGTCTGAAGAGCAAAATGGGCACGGTTTATTTTTAAAAGAATGAGAAATATGAACTTGGAATATTCATTGCTTTGTCCTGCCAGGCTGAACATTTGCTGTAGCAGGGGTGAGACTTACTGCAGGTCTGTCTCTTTTTGCTCACTTCATATGTTGCACTAGTTTGAAGCTTCAGTCTCATTCGTAATGGAATGCTGTCTACAAAATTATGACCAGTACTAAACAGCCTCTTCCACAAACAAATGTCCACTGGGCACCTACAGACTAAATCATCTTCTCACTTTCTCTTTAAAAAAATCCATGAAGATCCAAGAACTTCAGAAATAAATAGTCCTAATGGTGTATTGACTGTCTGGGTAATGAGAAGGCAATTAAACTGAGTCCCCTGACAGAGGTGCAAGGTGCTGGCCATTCCACGAGTCGCTCAGCCTTCCCTTTTGTAAAGCTGTTTATGGTCAACAACTTTCTTGCTGTATCGTTGTGCATTAATGTATTCAATGTGAGGCTCCACTTAAGCAAAAAGAAATCTAGGTTCTTTCACTATCCATAACACTTCTCTTGTAATGCACCACTAGGAAAAAATCAGAAGCACATAAATGTGGTCAGATGCCTGGTCTGCAAAGAAGTATTTATTTTTATCAGTGATGCTAAAAGGTATGAGACCATCTCACTGAAATATTTAGGCCCCACACCTGTTCCTTCTAAAGTAAATGGCAAAAATCTCATTAACTTCAGCTATGTGCAATTAAGAATATAACATATATAGGGCTAGACAGTGCCGCCTTCATTTAATTCCAACTTGAGGACAATGAAGAGCTACTGTCATCTCAATTACTGGAAAAAGAGGACTTGTCAGTACATTGCAGTCATTGTGCAAGCTCTTGATGACTGCCTTGTTCTGACCTCTCCTCCAACATCTGTGCAGAGACATGTACCCCAAGAAAGCAGTTGAAGAGCCATCCATTTTCAAGAAATTGAAATTTTAATTCTTCAGAATTTATCACTGTGCATATTTCTCAAAATAATTCATTTGGGATTGAAAACTTTGATGTCACTACTTCAGGTGGCTTGGTTTGGTCTGGGAGATATTAGAAGGGCAATTTCTAAATTAAATGTTTATGATGGGGGGTCAGCTTCAATTTCAGTAGGGTAGCTTTTAAACTGATGGGCAGGATTCCTGTAAGTAGTATAAATTAATTCAGGTTCAGTGAAGTTAGTATATCCATCATTCACGTTTACTTTATTTGTAAGATTGATATAACACATACAGATGATTTTTAACTTTCAGTCTGGTTCCACAATGATGTAATTAAGTCGATACTGCCTGGGGTATGTACTCCCAAATCATTCTTAAAGATAAGGAGGAGTTTATAGGAGGTTTAAAAGCATTTTAACATTAGCTTTTAAACAAGCAGGCTGCACTTGTTTAAACATCAGCAAGTCTGAAGAACAGTGCCTGTTGAATGGCTAGTACTGTTTTACAGATGGAAGTTGAACAGGATTAACCTGCATTAATTTTAACTGGTGAAAAAAGAAATCTGTGAAAAGAAGTTATTTCATTTTAATGATTTTAACGATTTAACCTGTCAGTGATCTGCTTCAAACTCAATTAATATAAGCTTCTCATATCACCTTAAGCATGCATAAAGTTCTCTCATCAGTGCTGTCTCAATCATTTTTATACTGTGCACATACAGCATATTACATGTAGTCAAGCTTGTGTTAGAGGAAAGCATTTATTAGGCAGTATATTCAAGTCCTTCTCCACTCCCATGATCCCCTCTAGTGGTCAATAATTGTCTGCTAAATGTTTCTTAGTACTACAAATTATTTGTACCTCTGCTGTATTAAAACCATGTTTGTCTCCTCCTTATTTGAATTCAAGAGACTTGGGGTTTTTTATTCCTGTGCTGCATCTGAGATGAACAAAGCAACCAAATTTCTCAAAACATGCAGCTAGCGCTTCTGTGGGCAGTTTCACTTTCCATACTAGGAGCAGATAGATTGTACACACCACGTACAGTCAAAAGCCTGCTTGGTTGACAGTGCAGACCAGAAAGAAGGTGATCACTCTGCAGCAGGAGTAAACAGAACCCTTCCACCCTTCCTTGCCATTAGGCAGTATGATAATGCTCAGTGCCCATTTGGAAGCCTAGCAGTGGCACTTCTTGAGCGCTTTTAAATAGCACAACAACTTATGATTTATCATATTCATATAAGGAGTTCAGTAAATGGTTGAGATTTACCATAGTTTAATGCTAATAGAAAATAATTATGTATTTTGGGTTTTAGTAAGATTACAGGCAATTTGTAAATGTAGAGATTTAATATGAACTGGCAGAAGACCTAACCCCCAAATTCCTATCTTCACCTTGCTTTCAACTCAGAGTACTTTCCAATACATTTAAGAGAGGTGTAGACAGCTGCAGCTGCACACAGGACTTACCTGACTGCTGAGGGAGATGGCTAACTGGCAGAGTAGTGAAAAAGAAATCCTGACCAAAATAAAATAAAAAAACAAAACCAAAACCAAAAAGCTCTAGGGTGCTGATGACTTCATTGAAGCCACATACACCTTTCACGTGAAAGTGATGTCTGTCTGCTGAGACATCTTCCTTTGGTGTTCCTGTGGGCACGGGTCAAAAGCAAAGTCCACTCCTGTGGGGGTAGGCAGCTACAAAATATTTTTTAGCCATCTTTATCCCAGTATTTTTTCCTCCCCAGGAATAGGAAAGTCAGGAATGGACATAGATAAAGTTGTGGACTAAATGAATGGCAAAGTTATGAGAAGGTGTTAGGGAATCTGTGATTACAACCAAAAAGGTCTTTCACTTGTGCATCTCAAGACATAAACTGTGAAAGTCAGGATGGTATTTCTTCATGTATGTAATATCTCTACAGAAAAGTTAGGATTTTTCAAAAAAAAATCTTGTGGAACTAAAACAGTGGTTGATGCATGTGCTTGGCTATCATAGGTATGCAACATGAAAGAAAGTTGGAGAAATTACTAGTTTATATTTTGTCCTGTAACATAAATTAGCAAAATACATTTATGGCATGTAGGAAAAATTAAAGAAAGAGACCCAGGGAATGATGCTGCCCTGCCACCTACTTGTACCACACAGTACCTCTTAAATTAGCAGATTAATTTTTTGCTTTGATAATGTTATGCTAGTTTCACTTCTAGTTGTTCAAAGTTCTTTTTCTTGATTTTTCAGGATTTTTATTTTACTTGTTTTTTTCAGAACACCAGTGGATACCATAAAGCTGTATCTTTAGAAAAGAAAGGCAAAGAATATTATCTATTTTATTTCTGCATATCTTGTTTTCTCTATTAATTGGATGCTCTAGTAACTGGACATTAATGTTGTTTAAACAGGAAGTAAGAGTTCTTATTTTCAGAATCTCTGCTCTCAGATGCATGCTCCTTCATTCAGAGAAAGAATTACGTTAATCTATTTGAAATGAAAGTCCTCTTAAATCTCAGTAATATGGAGCAAGACACAGCTGAGAGTTGTAAAAGAGACCTCTGAGCTACTGGCACTGATGTACATCATATGGTCAGTGTAAGCCTATCAGACGTTAAGAGGCTCTTCTTTTTATTTTCTAGATTTCTGTTTCTTTGTGTGTGGGGATATCATGGCTGTCTTGATTCCTGTTTTGTTTTTTTTTTTTAAAGCCTGGTACTCAATAAAGGCATGCCTTCTGCTAAATGGAAATAATTCAAAATAGTTGTTTCAGAAATTGCAGAGACTTAACTCATTATGGATAGCTATGTTATAGTTACTTTCATCTGATTGTCTTCATCACAGATTCAGCCACTGGGTTTTCTGAAGGTCCATAAAACAAAAACAAGACAATGAAGGGAAAGGGAAGGGAAGGGGAAGGGGAAGGGAAGGGGAAGGGGAAGGGGAAAGGGAAGGGAAAGGGAAGGGAAAGGGAAGGGAAGGGGAAGGGGAAGGGGAAGGGGAAGGGGAAGGGAAAGGGAAAGGGAAACTTTTCCTAATAGTTAATAAGAAAGATAGGAGTCTACAGCTCAGCTAGATGAAATAAAAAACTCTGAGGACCTAATGTAGCAATATTGGTTTAGAGGAAATTTTTGAGATGATTCACCAGAAGCAAATGTGAGTGAGGGATAAAACAGGAATAGTTTGGGAGCAAACAGACAAAAAAAAAAAAAACAAACTGGGGATAGTTTATGTCTTAGCTGTCACTAAGAAAAGCTTGCAAATTAGAGTCCAGACATCTCAAAATAGAAAACAAAAGAAAATCAAAGATCAAAGTCACATGTTTTAGGAGTCACATGCAGGTACACACTCAGAGACACGATGGGTCATCCCACTTTATTACATGCAGTTCAAAGTCACACATAGGCTACAAAGCTGTGTGCTGCTTCCAAGGCCTTCATCACAACGGGCACATCCAGCCAGAGACCCTGCATTCCTCAGGCAGGGGCAGCTGGTCATGCTTACTGCTGGTACCATCCTGTCTGCCAGTACAATGCAATCCACCTCCCAGCTTCCCTCCATAATTTATTAAAAATATCACGACCAGCTTAGATTTTAAGCTCAAATGGCCTTCAAGAGCTTGTCTTCCTCAGGCAGGATTTCCCAGGTTAAAATTGAGAGGTCCCAGCAATGTTGCATAGTTGCAGGCCTAAAAGCCGCTTTTTTGACCAGGTCCCAGCAGAGGTGTGGGGCAGATTGCAGGAGTCGGGGGGCAGCAGCACTAGCTCCCCAAGCACCTGCCGCGGCCGGAAGCCGAAAGGGTGGCCGTGGTCTTTCCGGGTCGTGTATTCACACCCTCACCCCCCCCCCCCCTCCCCCCCCCCCGGTGGAAGGAGAAAGGGGAGGGGTCAGTCGGCTGCCGTGGGCAGTGGCTTGCGCCCAACCCTGGAGCA